>PVJX010009326.1:0-62021 GCA_004027295.1 Dolichotis patagonum | reverse complement strand
AACAGTTTTTAGTATTCTATTCTTATGTTGGATTTCTGGGATGGTGATTATTATGTGTCTGGGTGTAGTTTTATTTTGGTCATGGCTGTTTGGAGTTCTATATGCTTCACTTATCCAGATGTCTGTTTCTCTTCTCATGTTTGGGAAGTTTTCAGCTATTACTTCTGTAAATATCCTCTTGATATCATTTGGGCTGTCCACTTCTTTTTCATTTATCCCTATTAATCTTATGTTATTTTTCTTTGCATCATCTTGCAAGTGTTGAATTGTTATTTCTTGATTCTTTATTATTTTTAAAAGTTCTTGTCTTTCCTGCTCACTGGCTGCAATCTTATCTTTGAGGTCTGTAATTCTGTCTTCACTTTCATTGAGGCGATTTTTACAGCTTTCAATAGAATTTTTCATTTCCTGTATATCTCTTTGAATCTGCTTTTTGCTTTCTGTTTGTTTCTTATATTGTTCTTTCAGGGATTCTATCTGTTTGCTTTGTTCCTCTAATTTTATAGCTGTGTTTTCACTAGATGCGTTTACTATTTCTTTCACTGTTTTTATCAATTCTTCTTTTACCTGGGCAAGTATTTCTGGTTTAAATTTCTCCATAGCTTTCCCTATTTGCATATTTATTTCATTTGATGTAATTTCAGATATTTTAGGTGTATGGCTTCTTTTTTCTTCTATGTACACAGCTTCTAAGCTTTCTTGGGGAGGGCTAGGGCTTTGAGCCTTCCTTTTGGTCTTTCCTATTGTCATTTTTCTCTATTTCTTTACTTTGAGCGGTGTTCCAAAGCTTTCTCTGCACTTGTGGCAAATTTCCTGTTACACCCTCAGTTGGTGGAGGGGCAGTGGCTCCCCCACAGGCTCTTGGCTTCCTCACAGGGTCCTAACTCACCTCTATGGGCTCCTAGCTCCCTAAGTTGTAAGGCAAATGCTGGGTGTGGCCACCCCGGAGCCTGAGGAATCTCAGGCAGGCCAGGCCACCGTGCTTTGTCCCAGGCAGGTCTCCAGGAGGTTCCCTGTGAGTGAAGGGCCTACAGGTCCCAAAGAGTCATGCCAGAATGTTGCTTTCTGAAAAGTTCCCGGTCCCAAACAGACCTGGCCAAGATGCCAGTCTCCACAATATTCCCAATCCAAACAGCCCGGCCCACTCTGCGGGTCTGAGAGGCTTGGGTCCCAAAGAGACAGGCCAAGATGCTGCTGTCTGGGAGACTTCCTGGGGTTGAAGGGCAGGGCTATGGGCCCAAACAGACTAGGCCCAGATGCCCGGTCTCCAGACAGTTCCCTGCAGATGAAAGGCGGGCCTACCAGTCCCAAACATTCACGCCAAGATGCAGGTCTGCGTAGACTTTCTATCCAAACAGCCCAGGCCACTCTATGGGTCCGAGAGTTTCGGGTCCCAAAGAGACAAGCCGTGGTGCTGCTTTCTGGGCGACTTCCTGGTTGTGAAGGGCGGGACTACGGACCCAAACAGACTTGGCCCAGATGCCGGTCTCCAGGCAGTTCCTTGTGGATGAAAGGCGGGCCTTGCAGTCCAAAACAGTTGCGCTGAGATGCAGGTCTGCGCAGACTTTAGATCCAAACAGCCCAGGCCAGTCTACGGGTCCGAGAGTTTCCCAAATTTTATATTCTTATGAGTATAGAACAATGGCTATTTGACACTAGTAAGAAAATATATTTAACTATTTCAGAATTTTCTTTAATAAGAAATGACCAAATCTACAACTAGGTTAGGAAAAATCTTTTATATAAAAATATAAGATAAAATGAGTAAATAAAACATACTTTATTATTTGATTTACAAAAAACACATGATGGTATAAAGATTTTCCCCAAGTTATGTTTACGTACATTTAGATTTCTTTTAATTATAATAATAATGAAATATAATTTTAATTGAAATTTTAAAATATTCAAAACTTCTCAATGATTTAAAATGCAAAAAAGGACATCTATTTTAAAATAATAGGCAGAAATGATGTCAGTCTTACCATATTTCTAAATGTATTATAAAGCTACATAGAAAAATAAAAACACACTATAATTTACATAAAAAATTCCAGACCTATCCATGGAGCAAATTATACAGAGAGCAAAAGATCTACAATGGTAAGCAGGGCTTATTCTCCAAAATATCTTGTATTTTTACAAAATAGAATGAATAGTTAGCATGATAACAAGTTTAACTAATCAGTCCAATTACTAGGGAGTTCCAGCAGGATGGTTTGATATTTTAAGGTTGATAGCTTGTACTATATTTAAAAGAATAGAAAGTAAAAAGTACCATACACAGGAAATACTGGGGGTTTAGTCCCAAGAATGCAAGGATAATGGCTAGGAAAAGGAAAAAAAAATAGGCTGTAAGAAAAGACACTGTGACTTTATACAGATGAGTGTGTAGGTTACACCAAAGACAATGGATAAATAAGAAAGATTTTTAGGCAGTAAAGAATTAGGTTAAAGTCATTATTTCATTTCTTGTTGAAGCACTTACTTCACACAGGACAAGTAAGTAGATGAATGCAAGATCAGCTACAGGTAAACCAGTTAAGGAAGTACTTTCCTAAGTTAAATATAATGGAAATTGGCTCAGAAATTGAGAAAAGTAAACAGATTTCAGGGACATGTAAAAATTATAATCCAGTAGACTCGGCAGCTGATTAAACACAAATGGAAATTTCAGTCTTGGTAACAGGAGTTACCCATTTTATTTTCCCACTAATCTATCACATATTACGTGCACCTACCAATTCCATGGAAGTGCTAATTACACATGGTGTTTATGAATAATTAAAATTCATCATGTGCAATAAAAGCAGACATATACACACAAACACAATAAAAAAAGAACAGAAGGAAACAGTATCTTTACTTTTTCTCATGGTATGAGGCACAGTAATCCCCATGTTCTGTGGAATGGGTGTGCCCAGAGTGACATAGTAATCATTTCTGAGTCTTAAAGATCAATATCCCATTATTTGCCAGTAATCGCATGTCCTTCCATTTTATCTTTCTACTATTTTTATTGTAACTGTTTTATAATCTCATTGGGATTTCCAAGCTTTCTATCTCCTCTAACTTTTGATCTATTTACTATTGCTTGATAACAATTTCGCCAATTTCTTCTCTATCTAGGCCATCATGGCCCATCATTTCAAAGAGGGGGGGAGCTCCTGTATTTAAGATGCTAAGGTGACAGGTACAAGGCTACCTCAGAAATCTTTTCTTGTCTTTACTATAGACAGGTTTCATTCATTACTACCGTATAAAGAGATTCATCTGCACCATCTGTAATAGGAGAGTTTAAGTACTTTAGCCACAGAAATAGAAGAAGACTGTCCTCTGAGTGTGGTTAAACCAGACAGATCTTCAATTATAGTAGGCTAATTAGATGGTAAGAAAGAGAAAATGAAAAATATCCTATAAAATCAAATTTCCTGTATCTAAAATTTAATATACAGCATAACTTTTAAACAGATATATGAACCTTCTTCTAGAATGAATATAATAAATTTCTAGTTTGGTTATGTCACAGACAACTATGACAACATAAAAGAAAATGAATCTAAATATATTGCAAATGATCCAAAATCTTTATGGTTTCAACAAATTAGATACGCATCTTATTACTATGTCATAATGAGGAAATGAAGTTTATTTTCTTTTGTTCTGAGTTTTTACAATGCTTGGTAATCATTTTCTTAACCTTTCATCTTTTTTGTTTTAACCTCTACAAATTATTTTTTCCCTCATCAATCAACATTTGAAGAAGCTGAAGAGTGAAAATTGTTGAAATTAGGCTGGAAAAACTGGTCTTCATACTTGCAATCTAATATAATTTCCCTGAGCATTATGTGGATATTAAGAATAACATCTATGCTGCCTATCAAGTTTTATACTCAACAATGCTTATGTTTTGGGTAGAATAATGTACAAATTGGAGATACACAGAAACTTATTTGTTTATATTTATACACAACTTAATATGACTGCTTATTTAGAGTACCTGTCTCAAGGGATACAATAATTTCACAGAGAGTTTCTGTAGATACTTACATTCAAGGAAAAACAAAATTATTTCATAAACACAAGCAAGAGAATGACATTTAAATTAATTCAGATTTTCAAAAATTACAGAAAGAATAATGTGAAACCTCCAGTGTCTTTGGTATATTTAGAATTGCTGGAGCAGATAGATCATTTTATTCTCACTTAATGTAACATATAGCATGTTCTACGCACTTTCTCCCATGCTATTTTGTGGGAGTTTTTTAGCTCTTAAACAAAAGAGGATGTGCCTTTATACTGTATTTTAAATTGAAGAAAATAAATCTAACTGAACAGTTTGAATTTTTTAACATTTTAAATTTATGTATGCATGTATCTATATAATGTGATCAAAATTTAGAGCATTAAAACAATAAAAGAAAACAATTTGTTTTTAGTTTAAAGTTAGTACTTTTTAAAGTTCATTTTAAGTTATCTAAAATTTTTCAGACTTCTAGCAATCCTTTTAGTTCCTGTAGTCAAGTACTCTATTACAGTGCAAGATCTGAAAATATATCAAATATAATATGCAAGCACTCCAATGACCATTTCCATAACTGCAATATATATTACTCTGGGGCTTATACCACTATTCCCTTTAATTTGATGAGTTTAATTAAATCAAATAGTGTTATAATCCTCAAGAGAGGAATAGTTCTACTTAGGATAACTCCATTAGAAATACTTGAAATATGAGCATTTTTATAGTGCACATTAAGAGATAGCTAAAATGAAATGCCAAAAAGAAATGAGCATTCAAAGATAACTATAAATGTTACATTTTAAGATTTGCCTATCAAAAAATATCCAGAAAGTAAGGCAAGTAAACAATCATAAAATTAGTTAATAAATGTTATATGAGATAATGCCGAAAAGTAACATCACATCAAAGTAAAATTTAGATCAAAATAAAATATATTTTCTCTGGAATGATGTTACATCATTTAACACAATAACATCCTTAGCATTTAGAATAATTCTTTTTTAGTTTTCAATTAGTGTTTTAGGTTCCATCCTTCATTCTCTCTATGAACATCCATTAGATCCTGAAATTAATTGCTTTTTGTATGTCACTGAGTTAAACAGGTACCATTTGTTATTTTGCATATATTCATCTTACCATGTTGTATATTATTCAAATTTGTGGGGTAGACTACTGCTGTAAATTGACAGTAGGTTCTGCAAATATTACTTGAAGACAATGGTGGCTGGAATAGGAATAAAGTGATGGTAACTATCTTCCAAGATTGCATGGTTAGAGATTATGGGCTTGTGTTGATTTATTTTAATTTCAATAGCATAAGTTAAGACAAGACAAATCATAGCAGAATTTAATTTATTATTTAACTCTGACAAATTTAGATTTTAACTTACTGAGTAAAAATGTAAAGTCAAATAAAAGCCTTAGAATTAACCATTTCTCAAGGAGCTCTGTGTCTTTAACAGAAGTATGACAGTAAAAATTTAGAACTGGATACTTGATATGTGTATGGATACTAGGGTGTTATTCCTTTACATTCTCTGCAGCAGACAATATATGTTTCTATTCCAAACTGCATATACACACACCTACAATTAATTATTAATAATTATTGCTAACTATTTGAGTTTTATATGAGTTTCCAGTGATGATGTCCACTCTGACCCATCAATGTATTATAAGAATCTCTTGTCACAAAAGTATAAATGTAGATGACAGTTTCATAGCTTTTTGCAAAAGCAAGGATAGCCTCACCATAATATTCAGCAACTTTGTTGTTGTTGTTGTTTTAAGGATGAAGTATTCTATTTTAAGCACAAACATGCAGGCAGTTGAGGCAGAGATTTGAAGAGACCAGTCTTGGCAACTCATTGACTTACAGACCCTGAGGAGAAATTCTTTAAAATCTTTAAATGGAACAGGGGATGTAGCTAAGTAGCCAAGTATAAAGACCCTGAGTTAAATCTCCTGGATACAAACAAACAAAACCAAACAAACTAACTGAGCAAGCGTGCAGGTATAGTTGCTTCTATAGATAGATAGATGATGATAGATAGATAGATAGATAGATAGATAAAGGAGAGAAAAGAGGGAAGAAACTAACACAACTTTTATGTATCTGCAAATTCATATCTTAATTTAACATATCAATATAGGCAAAAAATCTTTTCAAAGGTATTTCCAAGATGTTTGCATTGCCACACCCTAACCCAAACCCTAAACCAAAACCTAAACCTAAATCCCACACAATTACTAATTTTCCTATTTTACATAAATTTTTATGATACTTCCCTCCTTGATATGAATTTGCCTTTTGTATTAGTGAAACAGTGCTTAATTTTACATATGACACATATGTCAGATTCACCACTGTTTTCTCAGAAGACTTAAAGACAGAGGGTCCATTAAAATGACGAGTTTTACACAATTTAAGAAACAGCTCTTGTTATTTAGGTTTTATAATGGTAAAAATTCACCAGCACTACCTCTGAAACTTTAGAAAAGCAAAGTGGGAGGGAGTAAGTAGGTAAAATAGAAGAAAATGGGAAGACAGAGGAGGAGGAGGAACAGGAGGCCAAGGAAGAGGAAAAAATAAGAACAGGGTGCAGGAGTGTAGTGAGTACAGATTGCCAGAGTGACAACTCAATTTCTTCTGTAGCAGAAAATGCTCTGCCCAGTCAGTATACTCAGTTTCTGTTAGTTGCCCAGGTAACAGTTCCTGTTTTAGTTCCAATTACTTCTGTTTCTTAGAAACAGGTCACTGTGATGTATAGCTGTGATGTATACTGTGATGCCTATGGTAAGAGCAAATCAATAACTGCCAGATCCTCTGCTTCTATAAGTCCTCCTTGCTTGTCCCAGTAAGCCTGAAACTAGCAAAGATCAGAACCTGACATTTTTTTCTTGAGAACAGTGCCCATCAAGTTTAAATCAATCTGCCTCGAAATCTTGGGTGACATTTTGATGTTTCTGTTTGCCTTTGCATGGCCACCCTAACATACCAGTGAGATTTAGCTAATTCTAAGGTGTTCTTTTAGACTACATTGATTTGATTCTTTCTTGGATACACCATGAATTTATTGGATTCTTTCTTGGATACACCAGGATACATGTCGACATGACATGTAGGTGTGTCATCATCCTATTGCTTTAATCATTTAGTGAGTCCTTAGTTTATAAGACATCACCATCTTCACAGAAGATGTAAGTAACATGATTACTAGTGACTCTCATTGTTACAGCAAAAGACTATCATTTTGGAAATTTGCAAGTCATACTTAGGACCAGTACCTTTAACGGCTCCTCTTAAATTCTTATATACTTGAACTGGGTATGAGAAGTGTGTATTAAAATAGTTACTTCCAAATGAAAATGCGAGCTAACTGTAAAACAATGATCTACAAACTTTAGCTTGAATTGGAATACTCTGAAAATAATCTGTAAGCATAGAATTTCTAGAATTTAGAACCATTTCTAGAATTTATGACCCACTAGTTCTAGGGTAGGGCATAGCAGTCTGCATTTCTAGTATGTTTTCAGATGATGTTAATATTATTCATTCACCAGGGCATGCATTTGGAACTACTAGTCAAATTTGTATTTCAAACTTCAAAATGATTACAATCACCTGAGGATCTTTCTTAACCTGAAAACTTTCTATCAGCAAATCTGGAATAAGATATGTTATTTTACATTTTAATATATTGAATAGCTTTATTTGTGTTAATATTTAATTTTTGATAGACACTAAGTGAGATAAAATATCACTAATAATCAATGGAAAGAAGGGTTCTAGAAAACGTCTACAAAATGTGTAGTTCATGTTGTGTTTTCTACAGAACAATACCCACATATTACTGTCAGTTTTGCAGGCATAAAACAGTTTTACATTTGAGAAAACTTAGAAATTGTAAAATCAATTTAGATTATATATTGGAGTATTTCTCAGATGTTTTATGCAGTCATGTACCACAGTATGTTGTCGTTGTCAATCACGTCATATGAAACACTAGCACCAGTGAGGTCCTCGCCATCTTAGTTTATAGAAGTATATAGCATGACGTACCTGTGAGAACTAAAGTGTATTTCTCAAAGTATATTCCAATAATTAAGTGACACATAGTTGCATTGGAAAACACTTGCAAGAAAATGTAATGCAGAAATTTCTGTTTCATCAACGAAATGTTTTGAAAATAACCCTTGTTAATGTTATTCTAGAGTAAAAAATTTGTAGAATCCAGCATGTGAAACATTACTATGATATTTTCACTTCTACCAATCCTCAGAAATTTTTACTGAAGTTTTTACTGATAGCTTTTTGCAACAGGGCAGAAACATTTACATTTTCTTTTTTGCATACTTAAATAGGATGATGAAATTTTTTTGATAACACTGAGAAAATGAGGATAATAAATAGAAAATAAAGCTTCTTAATACATACATTTAAACTTTGGATTTTGTCTTTATTTTTATATTTTTAGCAGTTTATGAATCATTAAATAGCTTAAAATATGTATGGTTAATGATTGAAATTGTGTGTGATATGAATTACAGTCTCATGATGTGATTAAAGATATATAGAATGTGGTAACAATTCTTTCCAAACCGCTAAAATAGCAAAGGTTAATAGTTTTCACTGTTGAAATAATATAAATACTTCTCACAGTAGAGGAAAGCAGATAAAGATTAAAGAATAGGAGCAGGCAGAATTAACCTGTGGACATGGATTTATACAAATGGAGCTGTAAACTTAAACCCCACAAGGTTCAGTGAACTAGCAATTAAAAATATTACCAACAGTTAAAATTTGGTGTATCACTTGAATTACCAATTGTTAATTGATTTAAAAAGAATTAAAAAGTGACATATATATGTGTGTGTATATATACATATATATATTCTCCATGATGAATGTCATTATTAAGTATTTCAACAATGTAATAATAATATTAAAATAAACACTTTGAAAATGGAAACAAAATTCTAAAAATAGTATGAAAATAGTTGTTTAGAAACAATAACATACATTAAATACGATTTAAAAACATTAATCCATGATGTTCTATAAAATTACTGATATTTAACTTCTTACTCTAGTGAATGCATTAGATTGTATCATATGGAGCATAGAGCATGGAATTTTTGGTGTAGTGTATTACATATTCATGTCTTTGCTAATAAAAGTCAACTGTCCTTTTACTTATGATTTGCATTAACAGTTCATCAATATAAACGAAAATGATTTATTAAAGTATTACTGAGTGGAGGCTGAATGGCTCAAGGGATTGATTGGTAATGGGAGATGTAGTCTTTTATTTCTAGGTCACTGATTTAAATTACTACTTGGCAGAGAGTGGAAGCTGTTCAGTGGCGTATGGTGTGTGGAAAAGGGTGGTGATGTCAGTCTGATTTTCAGTAAGTGCTGTCTATTTAGATTTCAATATTTCAAGGAAACTTAAATGACTTTATAGACTGTCTCCATGGATTCAAAACATCATTATATATACATGTGTAAAAATATTCAGAACAGATATTAATATTATCAAGAACAGAAAAAATATGATCCACAGAAACATTTTCAACACAAAAATATTTTGCGAGACCTACAAGAGTAAGGTCAATGAGCAAGGAAATAAAAATGTTGAGATGAATTAAATTAATATGCTCCTTTTGGTGGTACTCCTAATGACTTCAGTAAGAATTTAGCTCTCTTAAAGTTAGATTGTAAGTGACATTAAGATACTTTATAGAAATATACTATTAAAGCCCATGAAAAAAAATCACAGATTAAAAGAATAAAATTTTGTTTCTGAGAAAAAAGAGAAGTCTTTTAAACTAAACCAATGTTATTTTACAGACAAGGCAGTGAAATATACAAGGCTAAAATGAGCTTTCAATATTTTGGATATGCCTTGACATTACATGGCTGAACCATAAATTCCAGGACAGGGTTCCTCTCACTATGTGAACTACACCCTGCATAGGCTTCCTAGTTATTAGAGACTGCACTGTTTTCTGCTACCTCAAGCAACAATAAAGCAATTAAAATAAACAAATTAAGAAGTCTGAAGGAAATATGTAAGATTCTCTTGATTAAATGTGCACCAAACTTAAAGCTGCAGTCTTATTGGAAATACTAAGGGAATTCAGCAAAGTTACCAAACCACACATTCACTCAATATATATTTTATTTTTATATTTAAGGTACAGAAATTTAGCAAATGTTGCTTTGCAAAAGGTTAATGATAACAAACACTAATGGTATGTAATAAATCTAATGAAGTATATACAAAAATTATAAGAAAATAAATCACAATTGAGACATAATGTAAGCAACTTAGGTAAATTCAAAAGAATATGTCATGTACCTCTTTGGAAGACTTATTTTAACACAGTTATCACTTGTTCCCAAACGTATTATCTGATTTAATATCACTTAACAAATCTCCAGTGGATGCATTGAAAGAGACCGGATTAGTCATTTTAAAAAATAATTTAAATCTAAGATTAAGAGACATGAAAACCTAAACACTAATCCTTAAGGTGTATTCCTTAAAATGAGTCCTGGACAGGTAATAATTTTTGAACCAAAGAAATTTTAGCAAAATATATGTTATTTGTCAAGAAATAGATATAGTAGTAATGTTTACTACCAATTCTAGCATTTATTTGAATGTCAGGAGAGATGAATATATTCAAAGATGGGCATAAACCAGGATGATGATTCATATATGTGTGATGATAAGCTTGTGTGATTCTCCACCAGGTTAATAGCTAGGTCAGATCATATGCCATGTTAACATGGCCACAAAACAATCTTTGGTAATAACACATAATTATTTATGAAGATTGAATTACTTTTATAAACATATTTTTTATTTCTGTTATTTGCCTTGAAAAATTTGCTGTCAAGAATAAAGAATTGCCTTAAAATTCAGTATATATATATATATATATATATATATATATATATATAGTGTTGTAACATCAAAAATAAGTGTTAATTCTAAATGCTAATTTACCATTTCACTACAGAAGTTACATTGAACTTACTTTTGAATTGATATTTCTATGAGTAAAAATAACCTTTTTATTATACAACTAAATGCTTAATGAATACATCCTTCCATTTTTATATTAATCTCACACTCTGTGTGTTTATGATGTTCAAATTACAGAAAACTATTTTCTCCTTTACTTAGGTTTCTCAATGGCATACATATATTAGAATAATGGACAACACAGGGAGATTCTAATAGCCTACATGCAGGGCTCCCCCATTACTCTCTTCCCGCTGCCTCATGGCTATTTTTTTAGGTATAAACTAGTTTATTCTAATTCTGTCAAAACTGTGTTTTCCTTTGAAGACAGGATTTACATTGAGGGAAAAAGCCCTTTAATATATATTTTAATTAAGTATATGTTCAAATGTCAACTTATGTATCTTTTTCTTTATTTTGGTTTAGCTATAAATATTGAGGACTAAAAAACCTATAATCACTGACTGTATATTAGTGCCATTTTACTTAAAAGATATTAAAAATAAACTTAAAATCCACTTAAATTTTAAATGAATACATGGTCTATTTGCTCATGCAAAACTATAGCATGTCAATTTGGAGTTCTTTTGTCAAGGCAATAAAACTCTCATTAACGGTTACTATTTAGTAAATAAAAATTACCAGTGTTTCAATATATTAATTTGAAAGTATAATCTATCTCATCTTTTATTTCTATGTCATTTGTATTTCTACAATCATGCTTAGTACATCTGCAATATTGTGAAATTTCAGAAATAAACTTATGACTGTTTCCATGGAATTTCTTCTTTTATTTAAACTTCTATACTTAATCTTCATAACAAATGCATCAGTACAAAATATACTTTCTGATTATCCACTATAAAAATTTTTTCTTCAAATTACTTTATTATTGTAACATTTATAGTTCACAAACAATAAAAAAGCAGTAGTAATATAATTCATTAGAAATCAAATTCTTAGCTAAGATTTCAATGTACAATCAAGTATATTACATATATGCTGTCTTAGTTACATCTTACTCATCGCTGAGACAAAATACCTGATGCCCAAAGTTGGGAAGGAAACGTTTATTTCTCACAGTTTTTGGAGGTTTCAATCCATACTCAGTTGGCTCCAAGGCAGGGTGGCATGGCAGGCCACTGCAAACAGCAAGCAGAAACCTGCAAGAGAGTGAGACACACCTTCTTCCTGTCATTACATCACATCCTGTCTCCACCCCTAGGAGGGTGTAGCACTGAAACCACGAATCCAAGCACTAGACAATGAACCAATCACAAATGCACAATGCAAATACATGAGGCCTGGGGACCACCAACATAAACCATGACATATGCTATAGACAGGCTTAGATAAAATGATTCTAGAATCTTCTCTTTTTTCCTCTGAATTTTAGATGAAATTATACTTTTCTTACAGATTTGTCAATTTTACAAAAGAGCTTATTCCACATGATTAGTAAACTTTTACTAGGGTTTTTTGCTATTTCATTGAATATTTTATGTACTGGAAGAAAAGTAAAAATCTGACAAACTAGTTTCAATGATGGTGATATTTATAGTCTTATATCATTTATGCCAACATGTAGATAGTCTTTAAAAGCATAAGATATTCCTTGAGATTTCAAACTTTCTTACTATTTTTACAGCATTTTAAAATGCCTTCCACTTACTCATATTCTCTGGGCTTTTTCTCTGGCTGCACTATAGCAGTGAAATTCAACAACACTCTGTGTTGTTTTTCTACCCATGGACTGTTAAATAAGAAAGGACAGAAACCAAAGATTGTTTCTGTTAACTGAATAAAATTGAAGGAATAATTAAACCACTGAAAATACTCTCCCTAAAATTTCTTTAATGTGTTTGTGAATCTTTATTGTCAAATAAAGAATTATTTGACAATAATTTGAATTAAGAATCTCCTGGAGGGGTGGGTGGATCACGAGGAGGAGGCTGAACTCATCATGAACTCACAGCTGAGTGGGCTGTTAGGAGGGGGAGCATGTTTGGGGCCACGAGTCACGGGAGCAGGACCCTGATCCCTGCTCCTGCCCCTCTAAGTGCTATTTCCCTGCACTCTGCCCCCCAGGTGCCTGAAGCAAGTAGCTGGTCTCCAGCAGGCTCTTTGCCAACAAGGTGTTTGCCTGGCATCCTGCACATGCCATGCTCTAAAACTTGTGAAGCTACAAGCAAAATAAACCTTTATTCTTTTAAGATGCAAATGTCAAATGATTTTGCCCCAGAAATGAGAAAACTGACTAATACAACTAAAATATCTACAAAAGGGAATATACACAAGCATGCAAAATGGCATCAGAGACTGTATTAGAATTGAGTCATCAAATTTTTATGAACTTTGCAAAAACCAAGATAGTAATTAGATTAGCAAAAGAAGCATATTTATGAATAATGAAAGTTGCCTCACATAAGCTTTCTTGTTTATTTAGACCTAAGATGTTTTTAGTTGCAAAATGTCACAAGGAAAATCAATAAAAAAAGGAAAAAGCTCAATAAAATCAGTTCTTTTGATTATAAAACCAACTTAATGGTAATATATGAAAATTTGTCTGAACTAAAACCAACAAAAATGGTAATATAACAAAGTATGAGAAGCACAAAACAATTAAGAATTATTCTCATTGTACAACTAGAAGATAGGGAAGCTAGTATGGAATCAGAACTAAATTGAAATGCAAATGAAAGTGTTTCCCAAAATTTATAACACCAAGAAATGATTGCCTAGCATTAGATTTCAGCTGATGCTTAAATAAACCTCTGACATCAGCCTTCCTAGACAGGGCCAAGTACAGACAATATAAAATGAAATAATTCATCTCCAGACTGATTCCTCTGCCATGGTCCATTAGAGGAAAAGAACAAGGAAGCTGGTTAGTGTCTGAACTTTTCAAGGCGTTACATTTCTATTTGTTTCTGTGCACTACAAGAATAGTAGTTTTCTTCTTTTGAAATTTTTTTTCATTTTTATTTCTAGGCATATTTTATCAGTGTTTGCACAACATTATGATCGCATTCATCATGAAGCGTCGGTACTTTGCACATAGTACATCTTCATGATTTTTGCTTCTTCTCCACCCCTCCCTCTGCAGCTTTTTATTTCTAGATCTCCCTAACATTTGCAAAAATAGCTGCTTCCCCATTTTCAATTACATAACTTTTGTTTTGCTCCTTATATTATTTATTCTTTGAATTTCTTATATAAGAGTAACCATGTATCTTTACATTTATATTCTTAAATACATTATTTAAAGGAGTTTTGCTATCTCTTTTACAACCTCACTTTAACCCATGCACCATTGGTTTAGTCAGCACACTGAACAATATTTGGAAAAATGGAGTATCTCTAGAATCAGAGAAATGTTGGTTGAGTTCTGAAAAGATAAAATATACGGGCTATCTGTAAGTGTCAATCTGGCCTTTTATTATTCATCTGCAATAGAATGATTCCCTGTTAGAACCTTCACCCTACCAGGAAATTTTAAAAGATGCCAGCCTTTTGGTAGTTAATCACAGTGGCTGATCCAGTGGCTTGCAGGGAAACTGTCCTCTCAGCCTGCTGTGGGGTAGTAACTCAGTGCTGTGGGTACAGCCACTTTCAGTTCAATGGAGAGGAAAATGAAAACCTCGTTTGACCTTAGGCCTGTACATCACTCGATTTAGTTAGCAGAAACACTTCATTGGGAAAAAACACTTCATTGGGAAAATTGCATAGGTAATTTATAAACCTAATAACTTTATCCCAGTGGAACTATTGTGAACTGATTAGAACCCAATGGAAGAGTGAATAATTAGCACCATTATAACATTTATGGAAACCAACTGGCAGTTAATTTAAATAAACTTAATATGATTTTGCAATTGTTGTGATGAGTCTAAACTCAAATTGAATCATTAAATCAAGTGCTTGCCGGCTAGTGGATATGTATATATATCTTTAGAAACACTTTTAATACCAAATGAGTAATAAAATATTTTTACTCTTCTCTCCAAAAGATGAAATCAATGTTAAAAATGAGATAACTCTAAAATTAATTTTGTTTACTACATGTATTGTTTTCAATTAAATATTCCAGAAGTATTTTAATTGTTCTTTTAAATTTGACATTCATTTATGCTTAACAAACAAAAGAAAATCACTTTGTGACAGCTTCCCACAGCTGTGACAACATACCAGAGCATAACAGAAGAGAGGAAAGATTTTAGTTTTCCGTGGTCAGCTGGCTCAATTACTTTCAGACCTGTTGTAACTCAGAATCATCTTGGCAGAAAGGAGTGATGGGAAAAGCTCCTCACACCATGGTGCCCAAAAAGTAGGAGATTAAGAGCAGATTGGAAGGAGCAGGGCACAAATTACTGACCTGTAAGACTTGGCCCCAGGACCCCTAGCCTTCAACTAGATCCAGCCACCTAAGTTTCCATCACATCGCAATAATGATATCGTTATCTTCTGATGAAATTAGAACATCATGATCTAATCAACTTCTAAAAATCCCACCAATGAACATTGATGCACTGTGGACCAAGACTTCATTGAATGAGTTTATGGAGATTGTCTAGATGCAAACCATAAAATACCCCAAAGCAATGCAAGAAGAATTTTGAGAAATTATAGCAATTGGTATTTCTCAAGGAAATCTTTAAGTATGGGGAGCATATATATCTAATTTTTACTACCTGCTTCACCTAAAAATTCTACATAACACTGCTCTTGCCTGAATTTTCTAAATCCATTCCCTTCCCAGACCTTGAAACCTTATTGAAAAGTAGAAATGTGGTAAAATGTGCGCTTTTCTTCCAGTTTGTGTTGCATGGGAGAATAAGCTGATATGTTTCCAGGAATGACTGCAAAGATGTAGGAGAAGGTAATATTGCCAGATAAGTTATGGTGCAATCAATTAAGCTTGAAGTAACATCAAGTATGTTTTATGTTTCTTTCATCGTAAAGGACATGTTTATATTAATAACTTTTCATGTAGGAGATGTCTTGTTTTTACACCTCAGACTATAACTTAATCAAATGTCCTGAATTTTCACTTGCTAAATCTGATGACCCTATGTGGGTAAACTGAAGATCTCCTTATGGTACACTTCATAGGATCAGGTGTCTTTTGAGGAGTTTTCTCTCCATTACAATCCTCTAATGGTCAGCTCTGTAAGAGTATCACATTTGCATCATCTAAGCTGGAAGAAATTGAGGCAATAGACTGATAGGATATTAATTTCAGATTTCAGTGATAAGATCCATATGTCTCCTGCATGGTCTGGAGTTTCTAATGATATCACAATAAAGTGTCCCAATTTTGTAACCTCAGAGCATAAAATAATTTCTCCAAGCATCCTCTAAAATTTCTAAATATTTTTGTTTTTAGTTGTTGCTTTGGGTCTTCAAACAACATTATTCCTCATTGTATTGTTTTAAAAAAAGAGAATTCAATTGACCCATCATAATTTTTATAAAGTTAACTGAGTATTGTGTGATTTCATAATAGATTCTATATGCTGCCCAATTCCTAGTGTGTGACAATCCAGTCAACCATCCCACTATCGGTCCTGAATTCCATTTCAATGCATGCTGCCAGGCATTATTATTACAGTATTTTTTAAAATTAGATTGATTTATTTTCTATCCAAAAGTTTCTCTTAGTAATCACAAATATTTTAAAAATAAAGTAAAATCTCATGTATAAATATCCCCTCAGAAAAGGAGCAATAAATATTTGTGACACTTGGATGAAGCATTTTTGTAATACTGTTTTCTCTTCTAGGTAGCTAAACAGTAAAGAGAGATAGAGAGGGGGGAGAGACAGAGAGAGAGACAGAGAGACAGAGAGACAGAGATAGAGAGAGAGAAGGGTTGAAAAAGAGAGAAAGAAAGATATGCCCTTTTAGGGTTGTCAAATACTTAGAAGATTTACATGCAGTTTTTAGGAACTTTTCTTATCACTGTATTCTCAGGGGAATGGTAACAGGAATTCCATGGCAAAGTGAAAAATTTGAGACTAAATATAATTTATGAAGCCAGACCCTGAAGGTATTTTGTTTAGTCAGATTTTTGTTACTTTTGACACATTTCATAACTTGGCCTATCTAAAGGTGACTCAAATTTTCATACAGATTTCTAGTACTGCACTCTGTGCCTATCTATGGCTGTTAGGTCTGTTACCCAGCAGCCTCCAGTGATTCATTTGCACCACTTGGAAAAGAGTGGTCACATGCAACAACAGAGGTGGACAGTAAGCAGGACAGTGGGCACCCAGTATTCTATGCAGTGGAACATGCGAGCGTATGAATCAGACCTGAAAAATGTATGTCATTACTTTTATATTAGTTGAGTTACTTTTTGGTTATTGAAGCCTTGCATGTTCAGGATGAGCTGAACTTATTATTTCTTATTATTAACTTCTATGTAAATTCAAATTATGATGTAATGCATACAATTTAGTATTATAACAACATATTTCACATATCATTTCAAAGAGCAACATTAACATATATTCTTAGAAATAATGAACACAATTTTAAAAGTTAGATATTTTTAAAGGTAGTTGAAGCATTTTTTTGTGTCTTTTTGTTTGTTTGTTTGTTTGTTTTCTATATGGGGTATGCATTGGTAAAAAGAAATCCACTTCGGATGTCCAAGGCAGTGTTTCCCACTTAGGTATAATGGATATATCAAGAAGGATAATACTTTCAATGTAAGGCTAACCTGCCCATTGTGGTTGTTCAGTTTCCCTGGTATCTACCCTCTGGATGCCAGTAGATACATTCTGATGACCTTCTGCAAGTGTGACAATCATCATGTCTCCAGGGATTGCCAAATGCCTAACCAGAGTGAGGAGAAAAATTGCTCTGTGCTGGTAATTTCTGATCCACAGAATCAATAAGAAGTAATATATTGCATATATTTTTTCATAAATGTTATTTTTTAAACCACATTAGGTTTACAAAAAAATTAAACTTTAGGGAAAAAGCTTTGCTTGTATTTCCCATACCTACATTTCCCATCATGGTGGTGTGGTATAACTGTAGAATCAATAAAGTTACTGTATACGACACAATATTATTTCCCAAAGTCCTCCAAATGCATTAGAGTTGACTCTCAATGTTGTACATTTTATTGGCTCAGAAAACATAAAATAACATGTATCTAACAGTTTGGGTGTAAAACAGAATAGTTTCAATATTTTAAAGCTATTTATGTTCTATCTGTTTACTCCTACATTTTACTTAATCTCTGGGCAACATGGATCTATTTATTGTTCCCATAATTTTACTTTTTCTGGAATGTTATGTCTTGAGTCTTAGAGTATATTGCTTTTTCACATTGACTTCTTTTCATTTAACAGTAGATATTTAAGTTTCCTCCAAGGCATCAAGGTATCATAGAAATTTTGCCCTTATGAGGTACTCAATTTGTAAAGAGGTAAAATACTGTTTGAAACTCAATTTGCAAGTGTGTATACTTAGTCATAAATCAACAAAATATGTAAAATATCTAAAGAAAAAAACTGATGAAAAATAAAAAGCTAAATCAATGGATTCATGGATATGAAAAGCAATATTGTCAAGATATTTCCTAACTTGTTTGATACAAATCGATTTTCAAAAAGCACTCTACCTCCTCACAGATAGTATTTGGTAATTACAATCATCCCTTTGTTATTGTTCATTTCAGTTATATCTAAGTATACATAACTGAACATATGGTTTCCATTATTAATTTCAATATTAAATTTCTATTCAAACAAAATGTAAACTATGAGATTAACCAAGAATATAACAAAAATTTTATATTCACTCATTATTTTTGATGCTTCTGCTTTGTTATGTAAATTTAAATTACTAACAAATATGATTTCCTGCTCTCTGAAGAATTTCTTCAAAGCATGTCTACTGCTACAAACTATCTTAATTTTGCTTGTCCAAGAAAATCATGGATTTTTTTCTTCTTTTTTGATTGAACATAAATAAAGATTGGCGTATTATGCTCAACAGTATAAGTTTTTTTCTCCACTCTTTTTCTTTGAATGATTCCTCAGAAATCAGATAGGATCCTTCGTTGTTATATAAATAAGGCATTTTTATCTGAAGCTTAAATAAAATATATTTAGGTTTATTTAAATTCTTTCTGAAGCTTGAATAAAACATATTTAGGTTTATTTATTATTTTGAAATTTATCCTGCTTGATATTTTCTGAGCTTCTTTATTTTAAAGAGAATAAAACAAAAGAGGGCAGAACAAAGAAGATCAGAACAGAACAACATAAGCAACACAGCACTTTACAATAAGACAACTGGACATTAACAGTAGCTATCACAATATCTCTTTCTCTGCTATAGTTGAGCATAGTTTCAAATAGAATAATATCAAACATAACACAGTAGTATAAAACCATTCATTAAAATGACAGGATTACAGGGCATTCTGAACCGAATAAAATGATCAATGTCTACTATAATATCTCATTTTCAATAAAAAGATTTGTTTATACTATCACATATATTAAAATCCCAATAAGACACAGCATGATAGAACTGATGGTAATAGCAGAGTAGAAGCATGGTAGGGCTTCTAAGCAAGATGATATTAAATCAGCAATGGCTGCCATAATGTTTTGTTTTCTTCAAAACAGCTGTTCATACCATCACACATAATAAAGTCAAATAAAACAGAATAAAACGATTTCAACTGATGCTTGCAAACATTGAAAGACTTCAAAGAAATGAAATGGGAAATCGGGATTACCATAAAATCTTATATACTCTTACCAACTCTCATACTAGGGAGACTATACGGTATTTACACATGTGAGTTTGGTTTATTTCACTTATGAGTATGATCTCAAGTTGTGTCCATTTATTTATAAATATCTCAATGTGATCATTCTTTATAGCTGAGTAGTACTCCACTGTATAAATATGCCACAACTTTTTTATCCATTCCTCAGTTGATGGGTACTTAGGTTGTTTCCAAGATCTGGCTTGGCTATTACAAATTGTGCTGCTATGAGTTTCTTAAAACTATCATTTGTTGTGTGACATTAATATGAATTAATTATCAGTTATTATTGCTTTACTTTGTTGTGTGTTTTCCTTTTTTCTCCTTTCAAAGGTCTCACTATACAGGCTATACCATTTAGTTGTACTGAAGTTCTTGAATATGCTCTTTGTTAGTGCTTTTTCTGTTTGATTTTCAATTTTAAAATTCTTTTAGACATTTTAATTTCAGAAATTCCAATCTAATAGTATGCCAACAATGTCATTCAAAATATTTGTTTTCCAGTATCAATACCCACCCATCTGCTTATCTTGTTCCTCTTTTCTTGAATGTTGTCTACCTTATCCTTTAAATTCCTAAGGCTATTAACAATACTTGCATCAGATTCCCATTTTGCTAATTCCAACATTTCTGCTAATTCCAACATTTCTGCTTACCTCAGATGTGTTCTGAGACTTGTGCTGTCTCTTGAAACTTTGTCTTCTTCTTGTAGTCTGCCTTACAGGTTTTTGATACTCAAATGCATTATATCAAAGGATATTCAATAAATATATTTTTAGAATATGATGGTGAATTGTGGCAGGATAAAAAGACTTGATAGCTCTCAGTCATTTTGTACAGCTGTGCTGTGAAGAGTGACACACAGAGGCGCTTCTCTGCTCATCTTATTCTCCATACATGAAGGACAAGATGGCGAGGAATGGGCAGTTCCCCTACCCCAGGATGGTTAGGCTCTCAGTAAAGCCTGAGTGTTTAGACTCAGGTAAAATCATTGGCTCTGGAGCTAGGCAGTGTTAGGAAGAGCAGACTATCTAGCTTGTTTCAGAATCTCTTTTGCCATCACTCCCTGCAGGATGAAAGAGGAGCTGCTCTGACACAGTCACAGTAGGAACATGATACAGCTACGGACTGCAGATCTCAAAAATGTGCAGAATCCGTTTGAGTAAATCTGCCCGGATGTTTAAGCTCTCAGGCTTTTCTTCACCGAGTCCCCTTGCAATATGTAAATTACAGTTCTGCCACTCATTCACGCCAAGTCTTTGCTCATGCGTTTCTGCTTTGATAATGTGTGATTGTGCTCTGGTAAATTGTAATTATCTGTTATTTTCTTCATTTATGGAGGTAGAAATTTCCTATATTATCTCTTTTTTTATTTTTAAATCAATGAAGGGAGAGTTGACTTTTTGTGTTTCAGGTTCATCAGCTTTTTACCAGTTAGGACAGTGTGAAGACGATTCCTAAACTCTTCTACATACCACACTGGAAAAGGAGAAGCGAAGATTCTAATTGCTTTTTAAATGTTCACTTATTTGTTTTATAATAAAAACTCACTTTTTTTCCTTTCCCATGAAGTGAGCTATAGGGAGCATTAAGTTAAATCATTATAATTTCTGCTATTTTATTTATTCATAACCTGGAAATATATTATTCTTCACTACTTCATGGAAATCCATTTCTTTCTCTGTAGTGGAGAGATTTACATTTTATTTACTAACATTCTAAGAATGCTAAATTGCTGTGACTTAAATGCAGTTAATTTTCCTTTCATGCTGTGTAGCAAATATATATTATTAGAGCATTTTAAAAATTAAATTCTAAAGTATTAAGATCATTGATCACCATGAGAAATTACTTATGACTATTTTAAAGAATAGTTATCCAATGGCACTGTATTTTGGGAGTTCAATTCCAATAATGTGACTGAATTAATGTAAAAATGAGAAACTATGATACCACATGTCTCAATATGGATATAAAATTATATCTAAATATTTATACTTATGTATAACAAAAATATTTCTATAAAAAGTGAAAATATAATTTGATTAAATGTTAGTCTGCTTATTCACTTTTCTTTTGTAATTACACACATTTATTATTTAATTAAAAATAGTCACATGTACATGATTTATGGGCTGTTATCTACACAGAGACAATTATAGTTTTCTTTGATTTTCACAAATTAAAATTAAAACAAAACACACAGAATGTTTTGTTTTTAAAGACATGTCAGCAAAAATTAGTTATTTTGTTTTGGTTGGAAATTTTCAAAGATAGTATTCCATGTTTGTTAAATTTTAAAAATTAAATTCTCCAAAATTGTTGAAAAGCTAATGCTTAAGATAATTGTTAACTTAAATGCCTTTCAAGCTATTTTTTCTGTAAAGAGAACATAAACTTATAACTGCAGGACTGGTTAAGTTACAGTTCAAATTTTTAAAAAAACATTAATTAGAGGTAACTTAAATGTTGCATGAAAGGCCAAAAGTAAAATATAACAGTATTCTTATACTGTTATATTTACTTGTATACAAATTTTTTATTATTTCCACAAAGGCAGTTAGGTTGTCATACCAAACTTGTCCAATGTAAAATGATTGGTTCTTATAAAGTATGTATTTTATCAATTACATATATATGCATATTTTACATAATCATCTTAACATATGCATATGATAAAATTTGAAATTAGTAGTCGATATCCAGCTCTAAAAAAACAGGTAAACTAGCACATAGAAAAAAATTAAACTATGAAGGTGTTTATATACATCCAGCAATAGAATCATGTTAATAATACTTATTTATATTTGATTGTGAAAGAAGTTTTAAATAAAAATATTTTTCAAAAGCTATTCAACTTAAAAATTAAAAAGGTACTGATAATTTCCTTATATGTTTAGGTCCTTTAAAATTTAACTAAAAATACCAAAATACAACTATATTAATCAATACTACATTGCCTATGGACTTCAAATAATTTATTTCAAAATGAAATTTAAAAAGCTAACACCAGTAATAAAATATGTGAAACATTTCAGAATTAATTTAATAAATATATTTCTTACAAGGAGAGGTGCTAGAGTATTTTCCTAGGTGAAATTTAATGAATACATTCAAATTAATGTGTGAAATTATACATTTTACTAAGATTGTTTTATAGATCACATTTTTGGGGTCAGGTACTCAGATGAACTTTTTATTCATATGAACTCAAAAGCATATGTGTGCCCAAACATCACATGTGATTGAATGTGTGTTAGTTTGTTTCTTATTTTTATTTTTTAATTAAGTTTATAAAATTATTTTATTTAAATTTAAAATGGTTTGGTTTTTATTTTTATTTTTTAAATTAATTGTATTGGTACATTTTAGGTATCCACAATGATCAGTTCATCATAGGGAATGTGGAAATATGCATGACAGATCTTGATTCTTTTCCCCCTTCCCTTTCCTTCCCTTCAACTTCATTTCCTCTCCTTATTGAGAAAGTTTTGTTCCTGTTTTTTCTTCTTTTTCCTTCTTTCTTTCCCCTCAGCCCTTCCTCATTCCCCTTTCCATTTGAACATTTTCTTTTCTTTCACAGAATAGCTCCCATTTGTTATGCTTATTCCTTTGATATGTTAGTTGTGTTTTTGGAGAGGACACTTAGCTGCACCTGTAAGAATATTATTCTCTTACTGTTCATACCTAGAAGATACAGAGTTGCTCATGAGCTCCATATGCTTGTTTCAAATGGTCTTTTGACTGGTTACTTGGAACACGTTAACTACTGATACTTATATGCAAATTTGAATAACAAAATTATATAACAAGTGATTGCATATTATGTATGATTTTTAAAGATTTGAGATGCAATATTATAAAAATAAACTGTACTAAACCATAAACAATTTAAAATAAGTCTGCAATTGAAATATTTCAGAATATATTCTTTTTAGGGTGCTACTAAGTTGATGTCAAGCATATAAAGATAATAGAAATTTCCCACATGTTGATAATTAAGAGACATTTATAACTAGTTGATTGGTAAACAAGTAAATTTAATAGAAATTAGAAAATTATTTTAATTGAATGGTAAAACAAATGTAATTGAAGACATTAGTCAGCTAAACAAAAAATTTGAGGGAAAGTAAGAGCCATTTTACAGATATTGGAAATAAAGGACAAAAATAGGAGTCAAGTATTCTTCTATGAAATCAAATACTATCAACAAAATAATCTTAAAAAACAGAAATGAGAAAAATAGAAATAATGATAGAGCAGAAAAGCACGTTCTTGGATTATTAAAATAGCTAGATTCCTTTTGTTATGTAGGGATATTGCTGATTTCTTAACAAATGTTTCAAATCTACAAATGAAATTGTAAATTTCATTTCATTTGATGCTCTTTCTAAAGATCATTCTTTTCACATAATTCTAAAAATTAACAAATCTTAAATTTTAAAATTACCTATTACTAAATAGCAATATATAGTTATATTTAATTCTGAGAAGAAAACTTAAAGGCCATAAAAATTTAGATATGTTAGACATAAGGCTTATCTTAATATTTAAATATCTTTAATAAAATAACAATGCATACCTGTGTAATATAATACAATGTACACATATGTCTTTTTTTCTTTCATTCTTTCTTTCTGTCTTCCTGAGACAGGGTATCGCTATGCTGTTGAAGTTGCCTTTAACTCATTTTGTAGCCCAGCCAATCTTGAACTCTGTGACCCTCCTGCATCAGCCTCTCACACGCTGTGATTACAGGTGTGTGCCAGTACACCAGGCTCTGCACATGTATTTCAACAAATAAGAATTATACTTTGATATATTTACCCTCTTTATTGGAGAAATAAAAGGTGAAAATTAAAATTACGAATAATATGAGCCCAAAAGTTAACAAATGTAAATTGAAAACTGGCCTAAAAAAATAAACTTTGGTTGGACAGTTAGACATGGCAGTTTGAACAACCTCAGATTTCCAATGACATATCATTCAATTATAATTTTTGTCAAGAATTCACCAGTTTTATGAATTATGGTAAAGAATCAACTGTGTGATGATTTTTCTCTAGTGCACGTAAATTTTCCATTTAATTAATGTATCCTGTTATCTTCAGTTTTTTCTTCATTTGTTTCATTTGAAAAATAGTGAAATCTTTGGTGGACTTGAGAACATCGGTTTATACTTTTCCATTACTGAGAGACCATTTCTACAACTGTAATGGCTTAAAACCAATGTAGCATTTCATTTGCACAGCACATGTATTTGTCAGCTAGAAGTCTGAAGCAGAGCAGTATTTGGTTTTTGCTGAACATCTTGCTAGGCTAAAACCAAGTTGTTCGTTGGATCACTTTCTGTCAGTTAATCTTGATTGCTGACTTTGCTGGATTAGGGCACGAATGGATTGTGTGAGGCCCTTCACTCCTCAGTGAGTTCATAGCTGCATGGCCTGTCAGTTGATGGGAACAACTGGAGGAACTGAACCATGGGAGATGACCTGGTAGACTATTGCTGATTCCTAGCCTCTGCTTCTGCTTGGTCTCTCCTCCTGTCTTTTGCTTTCTGGAGCCCATCAGCTGAGCACTTTCTGCCATGTTGTTTCTGCCTTACAACTAGCTGATCATAGACTGACATCTCTGAAACTATGAGTTCAATAAACCTCTCTGCCTTAAGCTATGCATATCAGATATTTGGTCACAGTGACTAAAGGCACTTTCTATCTTCCTTTTTCTTTTGTTTTTGCAAATTACATTTAAGAAATATATTTATTTTCATTTGACAAATAATTGTTCTAAGATACTTTTTTTTTTTTTGGTACCGGGGATGGAACTCATGACCTCACGCTTGCCAGGCAGGCACTTAAGCCACTGAGCTAAATCCCCGGCCACTAAGATACTTTTTTTAGGAGTATAAATTAATACAGACACCGTGGAAAACTAATGGTGATTCTTCAAAAAAAATACAATGAACATATGAATAATTTCCTTTTAAAATTTTACTTTTAATAGACATATAATAACTGGGTACATTTTGAAGTATAGTGTGAAAATTGCTGTAATGAATAAATAATGGTTTTGGCATTTTCATCTTCTAAACATGATTAAGAAAAGATTTATTTCACTTTGAAGACTAAGAAGAATTGCTCTCCTGGCTCACTCAGATTTTATACAAATTTGTTTCTGGAAGTAGTTGGATTAACTTGCTGAGTGATAGATGGAAGTAATTATTTATTGGTTTTTAGAGCCTGTACTCCTCTTGGTAATAGGGCTTACCCATCTTTAAAGCCTGTGCAAAAATCTCCTTCATATGGAACCTCCATCATGCTTTGAGGTTTTTATCTTTTGGAGTCCTTTTCAAATGTTCGCCTAATTTAGTAAACAAAGTCAGAATAATTTTATTCTCTTACATTTACCATATCATACAGTATTATGCATCATTATGATTATTCCATATAATCACAAATTCTAGATATCATTTCTGGCTTAGGTACTAGGAAGTGAGAATCTTTAAATCAATTGTTGCCATAGTCTATCTTAGTGGTCGAGAGCAATTAAAGTGAAGAATGGCTAAAATAAAATTCTCCACTAAATACTAGGAACATGCATTATCACTGAAAACAATTGCATCAAAAGGTCCACAATTATTATAAACAAATAATAATTACACATATAAATGTGTATAATTATTCTCTATGTTAATTTTTGTATTAATCAATTTATATTAAAACATACATAACAGGCCCTTCTTTCAAAATTGTATTTATTAGTTTTATTGTAATTTAACTTAAAATTTTAGTAATAATCCTAAAATAAAAAATAATGCTAATGCTATTAGTACAGGAGGAGTTTTATATATTAATACAAACCATCTTCATTTAAAATATAATTTTGTTTTGATTTAAAGAAATTAGCAAGTTTAATGTTTTAAAAAATCAAAAGACCACTTGTAATAAAAAGTATTACTTTGCAAAGGTTTTTTTTTTTTTTTTGGCAAATACAGACTTTAATGTTTAGTTGTGGATCCAGTGAAAGCATTTCCATCTATTTAACTATCTGTGTAATCTGAAACATTTTTGATTGCAGTAAAACCCAAGGCTGCTTTCAATCTGCTACTAACATTGAACCTAATGGAATCTTCCACTTAACAATCATAGTATATATGTTCAGAGAATTGAAATCCGTCTTCCCTTTAACCAGGAGTATGTATTACAATTTTCAGTTTTTTCATCTTTTTCATGGGTTGATGCATCTGAATGGTAGAGTCATTGTGTAGATTGTAATAGTTTTCACTTGTTTTCCATTTTACAATATTTTTCATTCTGTGACTTTAAAAAATAAACTTCTTTTAGAAATGAACTGGAAATACATGTCTTAAATATCGTTAGTAAATAATGTCACTGAATTCTTTTGAACAAAATTATTTCTAAAAGCTAAGAAGAATATGGCATAGATACCAAATGATGCCTAAAATAATTGCACATATTAAGTATAATTTTCTAAGAAATTATGCAGTTGTTTTGGAAAACATTTCTCTAAATGTTCGATAGTACTTGTTCCATCTCATTCAATTAATGATAGATTTTAAGTCACATAAGAGATTTGATAATAAAATTCTTAAAGCTTTATATGTACAGAAAGGGAAAACAACACTTTAAATTGGATGGATACAGCTACAGAGAATGTTATTTTATGAAGATCTTCACAATTCACAATTTTAATATATAGAAGGAACTTGGTAAGTCAGCAGATATCTGACATTTATTATTTCACCAATTAAGTTGAGTTCTGTCATTCAAGTGAATCCATTTAGATATTGTTTTCCTCAAGCATAAAATAAGAGAAATTTGCATTAATTTTCTTTTTTGATACAATATATCACACACACACACACACACACACACACACACACACATCCTAAGGAGGAGCGTTCCAGTTTTTTGAATGTAGTATATTTGCTTTCCCAGAGGCATTTCATTGCCATAGAGGAAACAGAATATTAGCTGTCATGATAAATTTGAAATTGTAGGGAGGCTTTATCCTTATCATTTGATCTTGTCATACTCCAAAAAAAAATCAAGTGAAGAATAGCAGGTCTATGAAGTTATGATGGAAATATACTGTGAATATTTAAATTTTTAAAACTTGTTCACTAAGAGACACACTGCCATTAATTTCCCTCAGAATCTCTCTCCTTACTTCCAATACATAAACACTTACCTCAGTGTTCTTGCTACTGTTTTTTGTTGTTATTATGCTTTTGTTTTTGATACCAGGTCTTGCTACGTAATGCAAGAGGCCTTGAACTCCCTCAGTATCTCAGTCTGGCGTTGAACATTTACCTTTTAGGATCACACTGAATTTGAGGCAGGTCCTCAAGTCACAGGGTGCCCGATCAGGTGAATCAGGTGAACAGGACACACTGAAATATGTTACAAAATGTGCTTTTCCACTGAATGAAAGCTTGACAGCTGTGTCCACCATGCACTTGATGACACCTCATAAAGTCACTGGGAAAGAACCTCCAGAACTGCTTCAGACAGTGGCAAGAACGGAGGCATCAGTGTTCAAAGGGAGCACTGTTTTGAAGAAGGAACAAGGGCAATGTATTTTTACTGTAATAGATTTTTAAAATTTATGCATATTGTATATTTTAATCATCCTAATAAACATTCAGGTAACAGCTTCAAGATCAGACAGATCTAACTAGATCTATATCAAAATTACAAAATTTACCTTTTATGTAAAAAAGTATAAAAATTCTATTTGAAACATTTCAAATTTACTTAATGACCATTTTCTAGTACTATTTCTGTTATGAAAGATTTGAAAACGAGGTTTATGAGAACAGGAGTACAACATAGATACCACCTTCTGCAAAATGATCACATGAATAGTGTTATTTAGTATTAATAGAAGCTTGTAAAAATAACATCAAAAATCTTAAAAAGATTTAGTTCTTTTATTTTCATTTAAAACTAAACTGATAGATTTTTATTACTGAATGAGTAATCTTGCAAAATTTTATGATAGTTATCATCAATTATCAAAAACTTTCATTTTTGCCAGTTTACCTACCAAAGTTCACATGTACTAGGTTATTTTCACTTACTCATTTAATGTAAGACTAGACTATTAAAGAAAATATATTTCATAATATCAAGTGATCAAATGAATAAAAACATAAAAATAGCTCATTCATTCACATATACATTTCCAAAGTTCATCCATGAAACTCGTATACGAGAGACAAAAACAAATAATACTTAAAATGTTAAATATATTTCATAATATTCTAGAAGATGTGTTGTCTTCTTTCCTATTGTTACAGAAAAACATTAAACAGGGTAACTTATAAACAACAAAATTTATTTCTCAATTTTCTACACATAGGATGCCCAAGATCAGGAGTCCAGCAGTTTCAAAGTATGGTGAGAGCCTCTGTCCTGATTCACCGGTGAGTGAATGAATTTTCTTTACCTTTGTGTTGTGAAGGGGTGAGTGATCTGGTTTAGGACTCACAAAGTGTTAACCAAATTCCCCAGGAAGGTAGCCCTGAGGGCATAATCGCCTCCCAAGGTCCCTATCTCCTAATTCAATAATGTAAAGGTTTAGGATTTCAGCATATGAATTGGAAGGGAAAAAAATATTCAGACTACAAAATAGCTGCTTTTGGAAATCAAAGCAGGACAAACAGGATAGGGAGTGCCAGCAGCTGGGGCACTGCTCCTTACAAAGCATAATTAAAACAGTACTTATTTTCTGCAGAGATATTTGTTTGCTCAGAATAAGTGTCTTTTTTTTTCCACAAATAGTTATAATGATGTCTACTGAGGAATCCAAGATAATTTGTTAGGCACAAAGCAGTGGTAAACAAGATGAAACAGAGTCTCAAGATCCCTCTCTTACATACTCTCAATAAATGAAATACCTGTGTGCTATTACTTAGTTCATAACTTACTAAGATGAAAAAACATGAAATGTGACCATTAATCTAAGGCATGTTTAATCTTAAAAAACTTACTTTGAACAAAATAACTTTTGGATGAAGACATGCTTTTCCATACGGTTTGTTTTACAATTGCTGATTTCTCGATATACTCTGTCACCAAATGTAAAAGCTTTGAATTTTAATTTTCATGAATCTATGATCTTCCATTATTCCCACAATCAAATATATAGTAAATAAGGCAGTGATACTCTAGCTTACAGAATTCAACAGAAAAATATCTGATTTGGGGTGAGGAAGAAGAAAAAATGTAGTTATATGAATATTAACTTCTTTAAACATGTATATTATTATTTTATCTATTTAAAATAAAAATAAAAACCCAAAGATTTGAGATGATTTAAAGCACTCCTGACATTAATATTCTGGCCAAAGAACCCAAAATGGCAAATTAATCATTAGCTCAAAAGACAGTGCATACACTCAAAGAAAAAAAAGTCTCTTCCCGTAACTCTGATGAAATAATGGTTTGGCTCCCTCAGACATTTCTATCTTAGTTCATTTAGGAATTTTGGTGCTTTTACAAAAAAAATATAATTCAGATCATTGAAAGGAAGATTCAGTAGAAATTGAATTATCTCCTATAAATCAAGTGAGATTTTTGCAGAAATGTGAATTATATAACTAGAGGCACATATAACATCAATACTTTGGTTGTCAACTAAAAAATACTAGACAGATTCTTTAGTGTTACTGTTTATAAAAATCACTTCAGGAGCTCTTTAAAGCAAATGCTCTCATTTAGAAAAAATGTATCACTGGATGTGTTATATAAAGAGTTGAACAAAAAAATTTTGGTTGATGAAAAAGTATATATGAAAATTACACTGGGACCTAATTTTAAGAAGTTTATATATTAATGTTATAAAAAGTTAGTTGCATCTGTAATAATTTCCAGAACTTTTAGCACTTAATAAATCACCATCTCAGTGAAAATTTTATTGTTCAAAAGTGATATTCACCAGAATATAACTCATAAATAATAATGATTTTCCAGAATTACTCTGGGACTTAGTTTTCTGCTTTGTAAGATATATGATGTAAAAATAAGGAAATAGTGTTTTCAGGGCTGGAGTCTTTGTGCAAGATTTGCATTTTTAAAAATTTTATCAATTTTGTAAAAATATTGTAACATTTTTTAGATCAAAATTTTGGTTGTGAATCTGAAAAGGAAAACATTAAAAGTAAGCTCTTATTAACGGCACACTGATATTTATTAGCAAGGATCATATCTTGCTTTTCTACATTTAATTGATTACATTGATAAGCATACATATACAGATGCATGTGTATGTGTGAATATATTCACAAAAACTAAATGTCTAACATGCAAATGAATGTGCATGTATATGTATATTTTATGATGATTAACAATATTCCTGACATATATATCCCTGAATATGAATTGATTTATCCTGTATAGTCACTTAGGTTGTATTTTTATGTGTAGTATATAAAAATGTGATATGCTTAAGATTATAGAAATCAAAATAAATTTTAAGCAGTCTTAAATTATAAGGGAATTGCAAAAGAGCCTTTTACACCATTGAGGTCTTTTAGAGATTTAGAATCAATTTTGATACTATACAAAATGTTTCAATGAGAATTCATAAATGTAGTAACCAGGACAATGAATTATGTATTCTATTCTGGGTATATCTGGGTTTTGGGTTCCTCTAGAACTCTGAGTGTAAATACACTACATTTACCCTCACTGTACCTGCTGCTACATACATAACTACTCAGTTCTAGTATAGATATAAGAACTTTATCATGGTTAACCTCCATGTTTAGACTTCAATAACTTGTTTCACTCTAAAATTAAATATTTTCTGGAATTGGTGATAATATATCGCAATCTTTACAGAAGAAAGTACAAGTGGGATAATAATTACATTTCTTGATGTAAAGCTTGGTAATGTTCAAGGATTATTTTCCTTAAAATAAATTATTAATTGATATATCCATTATGATTTGTCTTGTTTTGTTATGCTTTGAAAATAGTTTAATGCAATCTTAACATTAAATAAATTCGTACAACTTCCTGACCCTTCTTACTGTCAGTACATTTGGTTTTCAGAAACCTAGCCAGTGGTTTTACTGGTCCAAGTATCTTCAGTCCTGGAGTCTTTGTGAGGAAAGACCTCTTTCTTACGAGTTAAGGATGTTGCTATAAAGCTATTTCAATACAAAACTGGAGTTTAATTTCTCTTTCTGTTTAAGCATTAGCCCTAATTAATTTAATATTAAGAGATTATATTGTACTGTTTTATAAATTAATATCAATAACCTGTATAATATAAATCATACAATAGAATTACATTAATTATTTACTAATATGATATCTTGCCCATATTAGTATATGTATCTCTGTATTGTCCAGGCTAAGTTCAAATCTGATATCCCACAGCTTCAAAGATATCTTATCTTAGTCACTTAGATTTGAACACTCTGCATGTCAATATTTGGATATTAGAAATGGAAACAACATGCCAAGAAGGATTTAACCAGCATGATCTAGTACTATAATTTTACCTCTTTCTACCATATTTTTATCAATGCATTTCATAATAATTAGTTTTATCTCATATACACATATCATAATATATATCATATATATGATAAAATGTAAGTGTTCATATTTAAGAGACAACTAAAATTTTTAGGATGAATTCAACACAGAGACAAGTAGAATAGACCCACAAGGATTCATTTACAGAAATAAAATACATTTAACTAAAAGCTCTGTAAATATAAGCTCATATTTTTAAAATCAATTCAATGTAAATAAGGTATTGATTTTAACAAATATTTTGAATTTAATCTTAGATTTAATTTCATTTAATGTATGAAAACACATAATTTACAACATTATTTTTGGCTAAGTTTATTTGAAAATTTTTTGGAATTTCTTGTTTTAGTTCTAACATTTTCTTCACCATCAGTTAATTTTAGCTATAATTTGGGCAAAGGAGAAAGTTGAGATACAAAGTAATAAAAGCTGAGAAACACTGAAGGGACATAACTCTGTTGATGAACAACAAAAACACTTTATAATATCTATTTGTGCCTACTTTTATGTTATACAGATATGAGATTTTAAAATACAATTCAAACAGATACACCTGTCCTAATTAATCAACCTTTTTAACATTAATGAACACTGTCTTAACTTTCACTCATAGCTTCCTAAATTTCTTGATACATAAATAAAAAGAAAATTGCTTTTGTATTTATCATAATAACCATTTCCCTTCTAACCTAGTTATTGAAAAAAATTCAAAATTGTCACCCATGTTTTTAAATAAATATGTAGAATTTCATACATAATCTCTATCCATAGATTATAACTATTCTTAACAAATTTTATTATCTTTCATTCTTAGTATTATAAAGGACACATGACTCAAAAAGATTCAATATTTTTAGTCAGCTTATCCCAAAGCTAATTTATTTTATTCCATCAAACCAATACTACTTAGTCAGTAGGAGACTTTCTTACTTACTATATATCATATATTCTCAGAAAAATTTGTTTTTCTAACAGAAAATAAGTCCTTTACACTCATATTGGTTCTCTTGTCACATGCTTTCTAATTATTCTGTAATTTCCCTTTAATTTTCCAGCACTCTTGGAAATTGTGTGAACACCATCTGATGAGCTCTTGAGAGTAAACTATGAGAAGAAGTGTCTCAGCTGGGTGCGGGAGGAGAGATCAAGAAGCAATTTGAATGTAACTTTTTTTCTTAAGACAAAGTCTTGTTGTGTAGTTCAGTTACATCTATGGGCATTGATTGGGATCATCCCAGAACATCAGGCCCTGATGGAGGTTGTCTAGGGCTTACATGGCATAAGAAAGCAGGAAGTACAGAGGCAGAATGACTTGTCAATTTGGATTGGTTAATAAACTTAGCATCATAGTGAGCAGCCACTTCTAAGACATGGAAGCAATAAGAACTGGAACAGGAACTATTACCTGGCAACCAACAAACTGAAATATACTGGCTGGGGGTGGGGATTTTCTCTTTATAACAAATGGGTAAATAAAGCACCACAGTAAGCTCAGGATAGCAAATGCAAAAACAACAAGACAACCTGATTTTAAGGAAGTATGTTTAAGAATCTCAAAATAGAAATTAAACTATGCAGTACATAAGAACCATATCAAAAGACTGCATGTGTCAACTTCAGCTCTTGTAGGAAAACATCATAGAGGAGGTGACAACAGAATGACACTGTTTTATCTTTCCACTGCTATGAAATGCAAGATGAACAAACTGGCTGGTTGAATTCCAAGTGAGAGTTTTCTTCCTGGTTTCCAGATATTTCTTTTCTTCTTGTGTCCTCATTTAAAAACACAGAGACCTCTCACTTTATATAAGGGAATTAACCTTGCTGGATGAGAATCCCATTCCTAGGACCTTGTTTAGTTTAGTCCTTTTATTAAAGACTCCTTTCAAACAAGATTACATGAAGAATTAGGGCTTCAACATATAAACATGCTGGAAACATGCTCCTAAACATTCAGTCTATCAAAATCTTATCACTTTAACTTGAAATTTTAGCTAATTAAATATAAATGTCAAGTTGATGAAATAAGGTAAATGAGTCTATAATCCTCAAAGCATGGATTCAGTGCATCATCTCATTGGAGTCACCTACTCTGTATTTATCTTTGCCATTTTGCTCACTTGACTGACTATATTCATAGTCAGTCACACTTAACTCTGCTGTAGGCTAAAAAATATAATATACGAAAAAGGAAAAATATTGGAAACAGCACTCTCTAACTTAAAGATGGATAAAACTCTCATGTACAAAGAAAATCTCAAGTAAATGAAAAGAATATCATTGGCCACCTAAGCATTATTGTTTAACACATTTCTACAAAAATTTACTTAAAGTTTTTAATTGAAAATGTATACTTGCATCTATAATTATATGTATAATTACAACTAAACATATAATTACAAAAAATGTATAATTACATACATTTCAAAATATATAATTTCATGTATAATTTATATTCAAGAAATGGAATTTAGACATTAAGTCAAATTCTGCATTTTAATTTTGTAAGGATATTTTATATTACATAGTAAATTTTTAAATGATATAGTTAGACTCATAGTAAAAACTCATAATAATGAATTTATAAATAGGTGTCCCATTCATTAACATGTACTATTTACAGTGATACCTCAGTTCATGAACTCAATTCTCTCCACAATGCTAGTCTCAAACTGGACAAGAACTGATTCAAATTTTTCCATAAGGTCAACATTAAATCTAACCATGAATTTGATTCAGTTCTCATCCAACTTTATGTGCAACCAGAATTGTGCAAAGAGTCAAGTTAAAGAATCAATTTACCATAGTAAGTTATTATGACTTTAAAACTTCAAATATACCTTTCATAATTGCTTTCTCTAAAAGAAACAACATTACTTTAAGCAAGCTCGGGTTTCTAAAACGTTTTAGAGCAGAGTACAGTTCTATAGCGATTTCAATACAGTAAGAGTGCCCATCTCTTATGAGATGCCTCTTTTCCCCCAAAAGTCTATCTCTGAAACACCCAAAGACCTAAAAGTTTGTCAGGACAGTCATGAAGATTATGGCTCAAGTGCATTTGGTGTCTCGCTTGTATGTTGAGAGACACAGAATGAGATGGAGAGAGAGAAAGAGAGAGACAGAAACAGACAGAGAAAACAAGGATTATAAAACACTTCATGCTTTTATTCTATGGATGTTTGCCTTCAAGTATTTTATACTGTTTGTGTTACTTTCTCTTATGCCTTTCAAATTCATTTTGGCTTTGTTTCCCAGTTACTTTATTATAATACTTATTAAAATATAAACAACTCAAAACATTCTTATATCTGTAAAAAAAATCCTCCTGTGCAAGTTTTATATCATAGAAAAATATAGATGAAAATGTATGCATTCCATCTATATGTGATATTTGTATGCATGCTAAAAGTTTTATAGGTTATCCTTGTAAACTATTTCTATGAATTACTATTAATACATTGTGAAAAACTTCACAGTGTACACTAGTAAAGAATCATTAGCATGCATATCACTTCTGAGAAAATTTATTTAGTACCAAGTCCATGAAATGCTCCTTCTTTGATTCCAACATTTTTACCAGCTTGGAGAGACATTATGAACAGACAGTATCTGTACAGATAAGTAGTATCTGGGAGACACTGGAAATGGGCAAATTAGTATTATCTTTGGAAACTGCCTTCTTGGCCTTTTTCTAATTCAGCCACTTTTTGGAATGCTCATTATTCAATGGCACAAAGCGAGCCAATGTCACTGCTATGTCATTTGATCTATACAACTTCCTTTATACAATAGCTCAGTTTTGAACAGAACACCGAGTAGTGCTACACCCCATGCAGTCACCAATCCACATTCCACGTGCTCGATAGCAATTTCTTACCTTCCCACTGCCTCCTGCCCACTAGACTGGACACTAACAGTGAATATTTTCTGGAGGAACTCTAGACTGATGTGCTGCCGCTGGACTCTATCCTTTTCAGTTAAAAATTCTCAATCAACCCTACCCTTTCCTGTTAATGCCTCAATAGGCTTAATTCTCACAGGTCATCTCTAGATATGAACAACCTGCATGACTATGCTGTGGATGAGACAGGACAGGACTTGCCCTGCTGAAGAGAATTACTGTATTATAAACAAAACTGTAACATTTTTGTGTGATCATGTTTATATGCGAACTGCTGCTGAAAATAATCATTATGTCATTTGGGGGCAATCAATGTTTTTTTCAGGATCATGGGATATAATATTAGCTATATTTACACTTTAATTGTTTTATTGAATGATGTATGTAACCTTTATATAGCTTTAATTGAAGTCCTGATTGTAACATACTCATCTTTCATATTTCACATTTTAGCATCATTTTTCAAAAGAATTAAATGAGGATGTGATTCAAATTATAATGATAATTTGGCATCAATATATTCTTGGCTAGAAGAAGATAAGAGTGAGTTATAGAACAAACCGATATCAAAATACAGCTAAAAATAATTTATCACAAGGCAAACATATTTCATACTCTGTCAGGAATATTTTTACCTTTCTGCCTGCATTCCTCAACCATTTCTTCTGAAAACTCTAATAGTTTATTTGAAAAGAACATAAAAATTTATTTAGTGCATTCTCATTCAGGAACAGAAGTTATGTGGAAGCTAAATTTTGGAGAAAGAAAGAAAATTATTACATAAGTAATTGTAAAGTTCAATATCTAGGACTTAATAAAAATAAGCATAACATATGACAATGCTATTTGAAAGGAATGATAATCATTGAGTCTTCCACACTTCATCTTGTAATTATTAAGAATGATAGGATTAATGCAAATGGTTCTGGAGTGCAGGGCTTTTCCATTTCAGCATCAATTATGACATCATTTTTCAGGAAGGAAATAAAAGTGAGAGGACTTAGATCCTAGATTACAACCATTTGTACTCCTACTAAAATTTTACAATAACTGCAATGTTATTAAGTTACTTAATTTTTAACTATGCATTTTAAGAGAAATGTAACAAAAGTGAAATAAAATAGTACATAGGCAGGGCTTAGATTTGTATTTCTCAAAGACAGTTAAAATGTTAACTATAATAATCAAACAGAAACTTAAATCGTCACATTTTGCACCTTGTAGAAAAGACAATTCATTTATCTGTAACATACTATAAGCCAATAAGCATTCTGAATTTGGAGATATAGACATACACTACACTATTAATTTACATAAGTACAGTTAAAAAGTAGAGCCATATTAAAGATTAAAAAATGTAAGAAATGATTTTAGACAAAATTTTGTCACAAATGTTTTTCTTGTTGTTGTCTGAAGTTATTTGTTTAACAATAAGATAAAGATTCTTATAGCATTAGAAAACATTTACTTTCTGTTCTTTGGATCTACTGCTGAGCAAGCAGGAACATATTGAGATATTAAAAGCATAGTTACACATTTGCAGATTCACCTCAACTCTACAACCTTTTTAAACATGGGCATCATTAACCATTATTATATTTTATTCTTATGATTATGGTAATAATTGAGTCATCAAAGACCAAGTGCATTTCTAATTGCTTATATATAATCACTGAGTTACATTATTAATTACTTAACTTAATATTCAAAATTCCATGATATCACTGTTCTAATTGGCATGTTGAGTCAATAGAAATAAAGCTATCGTCATCAGAGCCTCAAAATTCTATTAAGTGACAGAATTAGGATGCAAAGATCTATATATTAGAGCCTAAATCTTATACAGAAGAGATAATTTTGCCATGAGTCATTCAAACAATATGATTCTCAGATCCTCTGTTGGTTTTTTTATTTTTTAAAATAAACATATAAATTAATAAATGACAAATTGTAAAAGTATAAAAAGCATGTTGTTATTGTAGTCAATACATACAAAAATAAAAGGGATTTGAGCCATTTAAAAGCAGACACAAAAAGAGATACCATTCATGATACACTTCTTCAGTCTCCAGGAATGACGTGAACTTTAAGAGTGCACAGATCCTAATCGCATCTCAGAGTAAAACAATATGAATCATCCCCACTAACATCAAGGAAAGTTTCATTTTAAGGCATTCTCAGTTATCATTTGTTGACTGACAGAGTAATGGATATCTTTTGATCTTTACCTCTCTGAATTTCTTTCTTATTGCTAGGACATGTTTTCTCACACCTATAGGTTAAAGGAGGAAATCTTGATTTTAGTTCATAATTAATAGAGGTTTCAGTATATTGTCAGCTAACTCCAAGGCAGGGCAATATGGCAAAGGGGCAGGACAAAATTGAAACAGTCCATGACAGAATAGGTAGAAAGCCAGAAGCAGTAGCAGTGAGCCTGCATTTCACTCTTTATTGCTTGCAAGCTACAAGCCAATTGATTTGTGTCACTGTCAGTCAGGGTGGTTTTTCTGTCTTCAGTAGAACCATGCTAATTCAATCAGTGGCTGATTGAGTTACTGTGAACTCATAATTCTTACTCACACACTCTAGATCGAGCCACTTCCAAAAAGCTCCCTTCGCCCTTACATGAGTGCATGAGGTTTTGGGGGTACTTCTGGATACAAGTCACAACACTATTATAAGAATTATCTTACACAATTTGTGTCTTTTTATTCCTTCTTTTCTTTCAAATTATTTACATGATACCTATTGCCCTAATTTGAGGTGCAGTTTAGGATTTTGTGAAGCACAGTTAAAAATATGTGTTATAAAAACTAAATTTTTATCTCTCTCCTTTGAGTCTAGCAGTCAAGGTTTTAAGTGGGTAAATAGCTGTGCTCCATGATATTTATTCTTACCATTTTCTAGCTATTGTCCTTGTATAGACTGCTATATCTGGACCAATGCAATATCTATATCTCAACATTTGAGGAACTAAAAACAGTGGAGGATAAAAAGTCTATTTATGATAACACATTCTGTTCCTTTACCATTGAACAAAACATAGTTGCATATATTTTCCCTTCAGACAATCTAGAAAACATAATATTTAAAGAGAAAATGACAGGACCATTTGAAACTCATAGGTAAGTTTATCAATAAAATGAAGAAGAGTCAATGGACAGTGGGAAAATAAGTCAATTTCTGCTAGAAATTCTCCATCATTTCCTCCTACATTTTTTGGCATCTTGATATTTTTCACCAATCACTCACTAAAAAAGACATTGCTCCCTATTTTAAACCTACTTAATAGCTCAACTTTATTCCAACATTTCCTAGTGTATCTATTTCATTCTTTGTACATGAAGTGCTAAGTAGTATATTTTCAAATTCCTATTGCTTGACTCTCATAAATCATTAATCAAGCAGATGTAATACATGGGTGCAGCAAAGTGGAAATAAACGAATAAGGTTGACATTGATGTTTTTTATTTCTATTACTTTCTGTAGTTTAATTTATGCATGACAGTTTTAAAATGATCTCATATCTAGCTCTTAGTTTTTCTAGTACTGGGAAAGATGACACCAAAAATGTACTGTATTAATACAGCCAGTGTTAACTTATGAGTCTATGCCTATGCATTAATAGTTTAGGGAAACCCATAATAATCTCTAGGAAAACTATGATGGAGACATGCTTTTAGACTCACACAATTAGTGACAGGAAATAGAATTGATGTTATACAAGGTAGGCTTGGAGACACTTCTCTAAAATACAGAGGACTCCCTGTGTATTTTCTAATGCTAATACTAACAATGATCACAAATAAAATGTATGAGATCAACCTTATAAAAGCAGGACCAAAAGGACTGTAATGCTTCAAATATATTTTTAGGTTATATCATAAGTACAAGGACATTTATCTATGGGTTTGGTTAGCACAGGGCAAGAAAATATGAATAGTTTAAATACATGTGGTTTCATGATAGGATTAAAAATGGAGAGCTTAAGAATTATTATAGAATTTACCTATATTTCATTATATATTTGACATACATATAACTTTACTCTGCAATTTATCTGAAAAATGTTGGTAGTATACTACTTAACTTAATACCCCATTCTTTAGTTGCAGGATTACTAGCAGTTAGACTGAGAAAGAAGAGAAATAAACATCAACTGGTTTCAATAACTATCTTTACCCTATTTTGAGAGAAAAATAAGCACTCTTTTAGTGTATATTTTATTTTGTACATTCTCTTGCATCAAAGAATATGGCTATTGTTTTATTACCGTTTGGAATTTTAACTAGAAATCAACTGTGTTTGGGGCCTCCCTGTGGCCAGTGATTACAGAGGACCATAATAATATGGATTGTGTTACTTAAAACTCTTCAAGATGTCTGCAGAATACTCTGATGCAAAATTACTCAGAAGGCTAAGTAGTATATTTTCTACCATGTCTTAAAGGCTTTCTCTATGAAATAACTTCTGATAAGCATACATTAATGCCTGAGTAATGAAAAATGAAAAGATTGCAAGGTGGCAGAGGGTACTTCTGCTCTTTCTGCTGGAATGAACAGTGCTGGGGATTTTTGTGCTTGTCAGAGTTATTTTTCAAGTTGGTTCTATTATATTTTATTTCCCAAGCTGAATTACATCTTCAGAGACATTGAGCAAAAAGTACGGACACCTATTTTGCATATTAATAAGAAACTGAGAGCTCACAGTTGTGTTCACACATATGATCACAGCTTCCTGCACTTGGCAGATGCAAGATATTCCATAGATGTTTTTCTAGACATTCGGAAAGCTGAATTTGGAGCCTTTCCTTTATATCACTATACTGTTGTATGCATCACTTCTGATTGGCATAAAAACATTTCTGTGTTAACTATCAAAAGCTGTTTTACAGTTACTTTTCAGTTGTCATTAGTAATCTTTAAAGATGTGACCTACAGAATATTTTTGCCTTTTTTTAATACTTTGATGAACATTTGTTTTGTGTATCAAACAATGAAGGAGTTAAACATCATATACGTATTTCTAAATTTTAAATATATTTCCTAACACAAATAAGCACACTATCAACAACGTTTATATAAAAGATAATTTGAAAATAATCCTGTTGCTCAAATCTCTTCATCTGGGAAGTCTTTAAATGTTGATAAATATTAGAAAAATAAGAGATCACAATCTGTCAGATATCATGTGTTGACTTAAAATGTTTCTAAAATACAAATAAATACACCAACATCTGTCATTTAAAAATAATTCCATGTTTAAAATTTAAAAAGGTAAATTGTGATAACAAAGTATTTAAGGTAAGAAGTTGTTTAATAAACAACTCAGGACTGAATTATGAAACACTGCATCTTCTTACAAGGGTGGTTGCTGTATGTTGCAATTCTGCTGTGAGATGTTCTATTTGATAGACATGATTTTTCATAAATTTTCATCAACTTCTATTATTTTTAGCCACCACTGTGAAGTAACATATTGAACACATTCTTGGAAATGTTGTCAGAAACTGATTTTAGCACATTCAGAAGACAGTGTTCTGTTAATATTCATTTTGAAAGTGAGAAATTAATGCATTTAAATATATTTTGATTAGATTTTGACAACTGAAAAATTATTTTGAGTTTTTGTAGGATATTCATCTGGATATTTGGTTATATAGCAAAACAACCAACACTTTCTGTATATAATTGTTGCTCAGCACTAATTTTTAAGTATTGATTAGATGTCAATACTTACATAATAAAGCAGTAGAATGTATGTTTATATTGACTTACTGATAAAATTATATTACTGAAATTCACCCATCAAATCTACTAACTTCTTACTGGAGAAATGTATTTCTGTTACATGTGCTGAGTCTTCTTCATGCATTCCTTTCCATAGTACTTAAATATAAATATATAATGATCATCAGAAGATGTGTAATATTTTCAGGAATATAAACATTTAAATTAAATGAATTCTGGTATGAGGAAACTAAGTATGTAACTCTGAAATCAGGAAACAAAAATATTCATAAGAAAAAATATAAGGGTGAATAATAAAGTTAAAACTAGAAAAAATTGTAATAGAAAATGGTAATTTTAAAATGGTTACTGATTAAGTATTGGTTTGTCTACTGTCCTTCACCCCACACCCTATGAAATGAAAGATACCTGAAAGAAAGCTATCTCAATATTGATGACAGAAAAAGAAAGAAGCTATCAACAACACAGAGAAAATATAGGAACGCAATTAAAGGAAATCATAATTTACAAAGTGTTGTAGTCAGGGGTTATGAGGACAACAATTAAAATCAGGACATGGAATTTATAATATTATTTTATGATGGTAACCCTGAGTTAACACAAGAAACTGTAGGAAATATATCCATAACACTAAAGACATAGATTATTTAGCCAAGGGCCTGAATCTCACAGCAATGTCCTACATGAGTCCAGATGAAAATCTGGAGCCCGTGACAATGTCTCCCATGATTCCAACTATAGGTCTAGAGCCCATGAGAAGGACTCACACCAGTCTGTTTTATGGATCCGTACTGGAAAGGCCCAAAGGTCAGCGGTGGAAGCTAGAAAGTCTATGCTAGTGAGGTGAAGGAGCTGTGCTGATAGGCTGAAGCTTCTATGCCGGAGCTGGGAAGTCAGGCTCATAATAAAGACCAGGGCTGTGCGGAAAACACCACAGCCATCCTCAGCAACACGGAGGCCGCAAGCTCTTCTGAGGATAATGGTTAAGTACATGCCAGGAAGCCAGCTTGGCGAGTTCATTCTGGAGACCAAGCAGCACATGTCTTCTTCTCCAGAGCCAGGAAGCAATACTCGATGTGAGGATCAGAGCTTCTCCAGGAGAACCAGCGGCTCAAACAGCAACACGTAGGAGAATCCACAAGGCCTTAACACCTCAATAGCTCAACTCCTCAACGCCTCCTTTCTTCTCCACATTTCTATTTATGCTGGCAACTTTGCTCAGATGAAACATCTACACTCAGCACCACGGTAATTTAATTCATCTGGCATTAAGTTGACTACCAGTTTTTAATCCATAACACAAAGTTAATAATGTTTTGTTCAAAGATGTAGCAGTAAAATATGAAATTAAATAACTCTTAAATGTAATCATAACTGATTCAAAATTGTAAAAAACATTATTTAATACTTCAGAAAAGGAAAAAAATGACTCATGTCACTAAGAGAAATACAAACGTCTAAACAAAATAGAGACTACTATTTGCTATTTTCAATGGTCAAATAAAATTGAAACAAAGTATATTCAATTTCACAAAGAACACTGTTAATATTTTCATTTCACAATTAGAACTCTATATATGTGTAGTTGTTGTTCTATCAAGAAAATATTATTTCAAAACTGTAAATTTCTGTTCTCTATATCTCATAACTAAATATGCATATCTATATATTATATATATATAAAACATACATATATATATGTATATGTATGTATATATATATATATATATATATATATATATATATATATATATAACTTTTCTTGGACCAGGGATTGAACTCACAACTAAACACTTGCACAGCTATGCTGTTGAGCTATATTGCCAGCCTCAATATATTTTTATGAATTGTGAATAATTTCTTTTTATTGTAAAGGGGTTATTTATGTCACATTTAAGATATTTTTGTTATTAAATAGTGCAAAGCTACAGATCTGTACATCATAATAATGAAAATTAAAAGTTAGTCACTTTCTTGTTGTTTTGAATATATTTACTTAGACCTTTATAATCATTTGTTTCCCAGATTTCTTAGATATACAAGTTGTATCATTGCAAATAAAAGATTTCTCACACCTGCTCAATAGCTGTCACACTTTATGCATAGATGTCCCCCCAAAGCTTCGTGCAATCATGGGGGATGGGCTTTTCACAGGTAGTTGAATCCAGAGTTTGTGACTGACTCATGGTCCAGTGCTAAGAATAAGGATGTGAGTGCTACACGAACCCTAGGATTGGTAGGCTGCATATAATATAGAGGACAAAAAAGAAAAAAAAAAAAAAAAAGACTTGTCTCTTCCCCTATTACGTCCTTTGTTGTTGCTTTTGTTGTCTTTTGCAACCATGAATTTTTCCTTTCAACCATCCAATTATGGACTGAAAATTTTACAAACTCAACTAATAAACCTTTCCCCTTTTAAGTTTGGGTGTTGAGAAGTTTGTCTCAGCCACCAAAAAAGTAATTACTTAAACATCTGTTATGAGTTTCCTAGATTTCTTAGATATTTTTACAAATAAAAGATTTCTTGTAAAATATTTATCTATGCTAGTCATTAGTTTATGTCAATTTTGCATAATAATGCTTATGTTTAACACCTATTTCTTAAATTTTTCCAAAATTTCAAGTGGCTTCTGATTTAGAAAATTATATTCAGTGTATTAAATGTATTCAATTGTTCAAGTTTTATTTATTTTTACTAGTATCATGTTGCATTATATAAATAAGTTTAACTATCAGTAATAAAATTTTATACAATTTCATGATATAATAATCATAGCAAAATATTTTCTCATCTTGATCCATATCTGTACTATTAGAATAATCATTTATTTCTGTATAGATGTGTTTTTCTTACTTTTTTAAAATTGTGCTTAACATTTTATAGTGTTAAATGTATAAACTGACATGATTTTGAAATTTTTTGTAGTATATATGTAAATATATGAGTCCACAATATGAGCGTAAAATCAAAAGTAATTACATCAAATGAAATGTCTCTGAACTTCTCTATTCCAAGATTCATTTTTAATGATGCATCTTCCTTTGTAAGAAGAAATCATGTGAAATTCTCAAAGTTATTAGTACAAAATTCAAGCAGGAAGGGAACTAGGCTTCTTTTTAGAATTGCTGTACTTCATGCCATTCCTGGAAGACTCCTCCAGTCATATGTAAAGAGAGCACAGAAGTTTTCAAAGTATGTTTAAAATTCAAGATAATAAGAATTTAGTTTCCAAGTAGAAATTTTCTGAAGATGAATCTAGAAAATCTAGTGCTGAAAGAGAAAACAACAAAAGCAAAAAGAACAACAACAACAACAAAACCTAAGACTGAAACCTAAATAAAAATATAAATAATAGTGAATTTAGGAAAAGTGGCAAAATGAAACACTCATCTACTCCAAACTTAATTTCATATAGGAAATACGATGTAGTATCCATTTCATTTTCTTGCTTCCCCTTATTTTCTGTGGTCTAAAAATGAGGAAATACAATAACTTCACTCCACCAATAAGGTAATTATTCCTTCACTGTAGTTGTCCTGTCGCTCAGATGGCCCCTTTTGGTAAGAAGAAGCCCTGTAAACAGACAGTTTCTTTCTAAGGAAAAACTCAAGTACTTGAAATAAATTGCCAATTGTTTCTTTCATTTCAAAATTTTGAGTGAGAGTCACTAAGATTACAACATTTTTGATAAAGTTTTATGAAGTCTTTCTTATCACAGTTATCTGAATTCACCGAATGTACAGAAACTTATAATTTGATATCTCTGGGCTTTTTTTATTACCAATTTCTAATAGTCAAATGATACTGATTTCTCTTAATTTATGATGTATAAAAAATATTCAACTAATTTTTAAACGCTATGTACCTTACTACATATACTTTGAAAGTTATATAGCTATTTATTTTATGGGATACTGCAGAAGAAAAGATGATAAAAAACTATAAAAGAGGGTATAATAACGAACAAAATTAATAATTGAGTGAAAAAAATCAGACAATATTATTTTCACTTACATGCCACACTTAGATCATAAGTCACTATGAATAAATGCAGTATATTTCAATATATTATTTTTACTTATAGTCAAATGTAAGTATGCCTAGAGACAAAATTGGAATAATAATGAAATTGCTAAGATCTTTCTTTCAAATAAACATTATTCTAAATACTTTGTTTTACAATATTTACTACAGTTCCGTAGGGTCTGGCTACAATATGTGGGGATCCTTTGCTACTTTACATTAAATTTGCTGCTCCTGAGACATAATCTTCTCAATGCATTTTTTTCAAAATTAATGTAAGAGTAGTGCCTTTGCTACTAATTTGAAAACTGTAATGAAGGAAACAGGAAAAGAAAGGTCAAAGGTGTATAATTTATCCTTAATTTCATAAAGATCTCATTAAACTGTTTTATCTGTGTACTATACACCCCCCCCAAGAGGGTCTGTGAAAATTCTTTTTATTTTTCCTAAAACTTGAAGCTTCTCAAATATTGTAGCACCCAGTACTATTTCAGAAAGCATGTAATTTTTACATACTTTTCCCTATGAAAATGTCCAGTACACTCATTCCTTGTTCATTAGTGGATGCTTATAAATAGAAAAAGGTCATACATGTTAGTAACCCTTTACCTTTCCTTCTTTCTTTCCCTTTCAACTCTCCTTCATTTTCCCCTCTTTCATTGAAACCATGGGCACCATGGAAGGAATATTCTAGGTAATAGGGATGTAAGCAATTTAGCCAAAGTGATTTTTCAAAATCTATGTTAAATGAATATTAAAATTATAATATACAGAAAACACTATTTAACAGAAAAATTTATAAATTCAAGTAGATAAGATAAAATTCTTCCCTTGAAGGCACAATTATTTAAAGTATCTGTCAGTGACACTGAAAAAGCTTTAGAATGTAATCATATACTAATTCAGAATGATTCCTTTACAAAGAAAAGCAATCATTGAAAATCAGTGTAAACTATTAATAATGAATCACCAACTTATTGTTTATGTCAATTAAGTTTATCATCCTGTGACATCAGTAAAGTGTAGAGTCACAGCTTTACAGGAGAGGGAAAGTGAGGAGTTAAGATTTCTGGCTTTTGGCAAAGCAAAAAGAGAACAAAAGAGAGATGTGGTAGAAATTTAAGGTGGAAATTTACCTTACAATCTGATTACTTTTAGGGGAGGTAATGAAATGAGTGAAAAAAAAAAAGATTTTTCACCAGTATTCTTGTAAAATTACTGTATCATTATTGGGAAAGAGAAATCCAAACAAGGGTTTTTTTAGGGTACAACACAATGAGATAGTTTGCAATGTTAGAAAATTAAAGTCAAAATAAGAAGGCTTAAAATGATATGTTTCTGAACAAGAATAGAATAAAATATAAAAATATACAGCCACTAAAGAAAGACAAGGAACAGACAAAGGGTAATAATAGATACTCAGAAACAAAATTTGTCTGAACAGAAATAAAAGTAAGGCATTATTACAGAATATTAAAATAAGCAAATTTGAGATATGAAGGCATTAAAACCTCACACAATACATGAAGGGAGAAAATAATCACCTCTATATAAGCATTTATTTCAAAAGCTATAATATCACTTTTTCATATATTATATGGATTGTTATAGGTAGATGATGCATAACTAGAAGTTATATTAACTATTTATGCTGTTCATTACCTCATTGTGCAGAAGTAGGGAGCTTTTATTTCCCTATTGGATATAAATGAAGAGATGCATCCATCCAAACAGAGCAGAACTAGCCTGCAATGTATCCCTGGTGAACTAAGTTCTGTAATACATATTCAGTTTGAGAACCTGCATACATTTTTTCCATGCTGTACAAATGTGTTCCTTTTTTAAGATTAGCAGATTCTTCAATATCACAGCTATACAAAGCAACTGAAAATTGTAATCAGCTGAACAGATTTATCAATTCCATAAATTAACTATGAAATAATATACCAGAAATACTACTGAACAGGAAATTTTTTGATTCCTAGTAATTTGTATCAGGAAATAATTTCCCTTATTTAACTTTAACAGGCAGTTATTATGAAGGTACATTTTTGGAGATCAGACTATAATAAGCATTTCTCAAACAGGAAGTTTCTAGTAATAGTGACATTTTAAAGTGAAACATTTTTTATTTGTATATTTGAAAATATATCCACTTAAAATGTGAATTAGAGGGTCATTGCTTAATGATATTGCTATTATTCACATATTGCCCTTATTGAATTGTATTATAAACATCTTCCATTATTCTTCCATTTTTTCTAATACAATGTGTGTAGACCGACACATAATTTGACCAAAACATTCATTTATTGAAAAAATATATTAGCAAAACATTTCAGATAGTAAGAACTTGGTAGGGAAAGAATATCAGGTTTTAAAGTGAAGTAAATATGACTTGATATATATTTTGTAATTATACAGTAAGTACTGAGATGACAAATAAAGAAAGGTAATGCAAACAAGAAATTAGTAACTGCAAGAAGTCTCTACCCACTGGAGATTCAACAACATTGAGAGGGAAGGGCAATACAGGATCATCTGCAACAGACCAGAGTTGGGTAAGTTTTTCGGTTCGAGGAAATCTTCTAAGGTTAATGAAGGAAAAAAAAATCATATGACATTTCAGGGTTCTCCTGCCAAGCAGTCCTACAACTTTGATTTCAGGCCCTTGAGACACCAACAAATAAGAGAGGGCAAATGTGTTAGTCCTTTTTCTGAATTATAATGAAATGCCTAAGGCATATTCATTTAAGAAAGTTAAGAGATTTTTTTCAGCTCTTAGTCCTGGAGTTTTAACGATCAACCCTTAGGTGGTACCACTTGGTCAACCTCAAGTGAGTGTCTAGTGTGAGCTAGTGAGACAGTGACAGGAAAGACACCTGAAGGTATCATGTGTCAAAAAATGAAACTGGGCAGTGGTTCAGGCTTGATCTTATGACAATTACTATTGTCAGGACCAAGGTGTCCTGTAAAGTCCCTTAATCACATCTAAGGACAATGACCACAATAATGTAAGGATCTGTCACTAGTATCCACCTCTTAAAAAGTCCACACCACTCACCAACATTCCAGCACTAAGGACCGAAATCTCTGAAACATAAATCTGGAGTACACATGCATACCAAATCCTAACTCTAGCAGAAAAAACAAATACATAAGTGAACAGGTGGGCAAACAGGCTCTCACATGAAATGGAATTACAGAAATATGTACTTAACTTCTTTCACTATACATTTTAAAAATAATATAAATTAAATTTTGACCAATAACTTGAATTTATACCCTTAATTAGAGGTGCAGAAAAATAACAAAACACTGAATACTAAACTGACATGAAATGGCTTCAACTATGTTGATGTATATATTCATTGATGTATAGGGGTAGTAGATAAATGTTAATGCATTGAAAAATGGCAGAATATCAAACACTGTTAAATGTCAAATTATGACTGGCCTCATATATGAACAACTTGGGCTATGACCGGAATTTTAGTTTTAACTTACAACCAAAGTCTTGAATTAAAATCTGAACGTTGGTCACTTGTGCAGTTGTAGGCAACCACTTGCAATGCCAGGAAAGTGTGTAAGAGTACAAAAGCATTAGCCTGAACCCGGATGCCTGTGTTTGTGGATGTGATTTCAGTCAGTGCTTTATATATATAATCTCTATCTGGGATTATTGTTATCAAACTGGCCCCCAGAATCTAGTACAGGTGCTAAAGAAGGAAGGGAAGGAAAGAAAGCAATCAAATCAAAAAGAAACACATTGTGGCGAAGAATGGTGTTCATGTGACTGATCTCACTAGTATGTGCATCATATCAAAATCTGCCATTTCTTCAATTTCTTTCTTTCTTTTTTTTTTTTTTTTTTTTTGGTACCGGAATTGGAACTCACAACCATGCACTTGACAGGCAGGCACTTATGCCACTGAGCTAAATTCCCAGCCCCATTTCTACAATCTTAACAGAGAAAAGATTTGTATAATGAAGAGAGTGCTGCTAAAAGTGTTACTCAAATGAGTAAGTCAGATCAACAGTGTTAGATGAGGTAAAAAAGGTATTATTAGTGTGGATAAATGAAAGGCAGATGGCAAGTTATAGCCTATCTGACTCTATAATTCATGAAAAAGGGCAGATCTCATGAAGGATAAACCATTACCAAGTCATACTGGTGAAATATTTTATGCTAGTAATGGGTGACTTCACAGTTTTAAAATAAGAAGTGTAGATCATAACGTAACTATGAATGGTAAGGCAGACAGTGGTGATAAAAGGGCTGATGAAAATTACATGCACCAGTTGAAAATGATGACATAATGAAATGGTGTCATGTGGAGACCGAATACAAAAGCCTGGGTAACAAGAGTACACTTTCTTGAGTGGATTAGGGAGGCTTTCTGTTCTGTTAAGAACTATCTAGAGGATAAAGGCTTACCACCCAAGGTTGTCCACATCATGGACAAGGCTCCTGCTCACCCATGAAATTTGGAAGAATAATTAGCTAAAGAATTCTAATGGTTGCTATTTTCAGATTGAAAGTAGAGAGAACAATGCTAAATCAGCAAGCAAACCTTGCTTGGGAACCAGTGCAATGTGCAGGCCACTGCCGGACTGGGAACCAGCAGTGTTCCCAGTCCCTGCCGGACTGGGATCCCAGCCTCTCCCCATAAGTCAGGGCTACTTGCAGACTGGGGACAGAGAGAACAAAACCACATCAGCAAGAAAATCCCATCAGGGAACCAGTGCCATGCATGGACCACTGCCAGACCAGGAACTGCCAGACCCCAGCCCCTACCGTTACATGGGGTGGCAAACAAGAAGTACCAATACCCCCACCCCCCACCCCGCCACCCCATAAGTGACTGGCTTAACTGGAGAAACCCAGACTGTCATGACAACTATTGAGGTGAAATTGGATGCCTGTGTGCTTTGGTGTTTCATTGAAGTTGCAGGTCTAGGGCCAGTGTTCTGATCATAGGTTCAGAGGATACTGGTACACAGTGTGACATTTAGGGGGGATCTTCTGAGCGTTGCAGTCACTGTTGATCCCTATGGTGTTGTTTGGAAGTCCTGTATCATTTCAATTGTTTTGTGTGTGTGTGAGTGTGTGTGTGTTTGTGTGTGAGGTTTTATTCTCTTTGTCTGATTATGTCAAATCTGATGGTGGCAGTAGCTATCTGAAAGATAGCAAAATATATAATAGTAGCAATTTTGAATTTACTATTGGCTTGTTTTGAGGTCATTTATGGCATTCATTATTTTGTTTTTATTGTATCTGTTCTATTCTGTTCTGTTTAATTTTCACTATATCTGAAGTTATCTGTAGCTATTTTGAAGACATCCAAGGCATTAAGGTAACTATTGTTGATTTTGTAATGTTTTGAATTCCTGTATCTTTTACACTGGTTTATTTTGATTGGCTTTATTCTGCTTTATACTCTTTAAAATAAAATAAAGAATTCTAAAGGCACGCAGTTGAGTTCCTCTCATCTAATATAACTCCTCTACTGCAGTCTATGGGCCAGCAGGTTATAGCTAGCTTTATTTTTCTTTCTTTTTTTTTGGGGGGGGTACCAGGGATTGAACTCACAACTGTACACTTGCAAGGCAGGTGCTTATGCCGCTGAGCTAAGTCCCCAGCCCCTATAGCTAGCTTTAAGAAGCTACAAAACAAGGAACTCTTTCAGAAGTGAGTCCAGATGGTCTCAGATACAGATTTAACACATAACGATTTTTGGAAGGAACTCTTATAAGAGCATCTTCTGAGTGGGGTTAATTGAGGAATCCTGAGCCAATGTCTCTTTGAGAACACTGTGTTATGCCTGGAAGAAAATGTGGCCTAGAAGTATATAGGAGAGAGATTCTGAAGGCTGTGTACAGGACCCTGAGCCTTCAACTGACTCTGTGATTGATGACACCGTCGCTGTGGTAGAGTATAGGCTTGCAAGTAGACAGTGATGATATTCAGGAACTGATGGAGGAACACTCAGAGGAAATTATTTCCAGAGAAATTTCGGTAACTTCTGGCTGATCAACAAGAATGGCAGCTGATGAGCTTTCTGAAAAGGAAGGGGAGTATCAATAATCAGTGCAGCAAAGTTCTTCTGAAATAAAATCCTGAAAAAATGGACAGAGCTACAAACATTGGTACAGAAGACCCATTCAAAAAAAGAAAAAGGCAGTCATCACATTCGCTTGCTTAATAACAATGTCATACTACAGAACAGTGTTAAAGAAAGGACAGAAATAGACAACTTTAGATGAACTTTTAGTTCTGAAAAGATTGAGACCTAGTGATCCAGGTCCTACTGGGCTACAGACTCTCTCAAGAAGAGAAAGAACACCAAAGAGCCAGATTCCTGAAGTTCTTATAGGAGGGGATTTTCCTTCCAAACCATTCCCACCTTCCATTTCATCACTCCTTCCTGTAAGCCAAAGATGTTAATTTGAACAGTTAATTTGAACGAAATTGTGATTTCTGCTCAACTAGGCACATTTTATAACTATTGGCAAATACAGCAGGAAAATTGTTGGTGTTTTTGGTAAATTATATACATTATACAACTATTTTTATTATGAAAAACTCTAGTTAAAAGGTACTTTGGGGGTTCAAAACATATTATGGGTGCTGGCATTATTTCTTATGGAAAAACTAAAAATAATCTTGAATTCAACCAACTTGAGTTACAACCAGCCCTCAAAGTCAATTGAGTTTGTAAGTCAAGGATCCACTGTAGTAATTTATTGTACCTATTCTTATTTTTACTTGAATTTTTCAAGAAAAACTTGTGAGAAAGGAAAGGTTATTTGTCCTCGACTAGCACCTTCAGAACAAAAATTGGTTGCTGGTTTTGTTATTTGTTAGTTCTATGAGTTTTGACAAATCATTTACTTCATTAAGATTTAGTTTCCCTGTAGTGGTAGTTACTACTTTACCCAGCTTTACAAAAGTATTGAGTGTTCACATTAGACACAATGAAGTTTATATCCATTATGAAACAAAGTTTAATATTTTACTTCTCATTAGACCATTTTTAAAATACCTTTGACCTACTGTATTTTAGACCTTAATAAAAATATGAGCACACCTAATGTTTCTGGTTGTTCTTGTATGATAGTTTATTACACTGTTGAACTAAAAATTGGATTCCACTTAAAACTACCCCCCCAAAATAAAATACTTTAGATGCCAGGAATGTGAATTTGTTTTTGAGAAAGTTGCATCTAGTTAGGCTGATGAGATTATGTTTGAGTGTGTGTGTGTGTGTGTGTGTGTGTGCGTGTGTGTGTGTGTATATGCGTGTTTGGTATATGTGTGAGAAAAATTTGGTTTAGCTTTGAAAGAAGATATAGGACACTTTAAATTCATGCAGTGTTATTAAAGAAGTATACTTTAAATCAGTTTGATTTTATCAAGGCAATTTATTTTGCTCTCATACAAATAGAGGCAATGATTTACAATGAGAGTCTTTATCTCATAAAATAACTAAATGAGTTTTCTGCTTCAAAAGTACTTAAATCATCTCAGTTTCTCCATTTATGCAACAATTTATGCTTTCAGTAATACAAGCATAATATCAAATCTGTTATTATTGGTATCTTTTTACATGCTCATTGTTTATAACTCAGTTTAATCTAATTACTCTTTGTTGTATTTTCTAAATTCAGTTGTGCATTTATCACCACAGGTCTTATCTATATCACCATTATCATTAATCACTTGTGAATTAGTTGGCTTCTTATGCATTTTTATAGCCTACATTATAGTCACTGTCTGGCTTTTCCTCAAAAGTAGCTAAAACAACTGTTTATAATTTAGTTTGGATTTTTCAGCAAACAATTTTAAAATTATATCTGTTTTGTTGAGGAAAGAATTTTGTATATTTTTTAGTGTTATAATCATAAAACAGTTTTGTTACTGCACAGTGAAAAAATAAAAGCAGTAAAAATTACAAAAAGTCATGGAAGCAGCAGAATTTGGGTCTTTCCATTACCACTGGAAACATCTGTCCTGATCACAATTCCTTGTGGCTCACAGGCTTAATGGCATCAGCACTGTCACAGTTTTCTTATTATTTTTAGATTCTGAGAGTGATGTGTCTCAGGAAATAGGTCTCACATGTCAGAATGCGAGCACAGTTACATCAGGGAGCCGTGAGACCCTGCTCACAGTTGTTAGGAAAAAACAGTGACTGTTCAATTGAGTTTGAAAAGGATAATTTTGGAAAATGACATGGCCACAATGTGATGGTCATACTGAAGCACTCCTTGTAACTCATTCTATTTCTGTGAAGTCAGATTTTCATAACAATGAAGTTCAAAATGGCTGTTACAGGTGCTTTGGATTTTAAGGCAGATTTTTACAGAGTGTCACAAACTTGTTCTTATCCTGTGCAAACATAGAGATTCTGCTTTGGAAGTTAATGAATTGTATGTTTGACCTTGGTTCCCAGAAGGTATCACCAAAGACTATCATGGACATGGGCTGGCATCTTGTGCCTGCCCTTTGAGAGCCATCCTCTTTGTAGAAGCTCAGTTGGTCATTGGAGACTCAGAGCAGTTTTCTTCCAGATTTCCTGAAAGTCAGCAGAAAACTGTATAATCATACCCTCCACAATTTTTCAATTAGTTGTATTACATTAAGGCCTTATAATAATGTTTTCTTAGTAACTCAAACAGTTTCTATTTTGCTGAAATAAATATGACTTATGATGAAAAATATAACGTATCTATATTTGATTATATGTCCCAAAATTTATTGAGATGAAAAAATCTATTTACATATACTGAATTTGTAATTAGAACACTGTAAATCTACAATATGTATTGAGACAATTAGAAGTCAAAATTATACACATAGATATAGATATATAGATATATAGATTTTACATTAAAAATACAAGTATTAATATTCATAGTGCAGCTAAAATTTCCAGGACTATCTAAAAGCTTATCTTATAACAATGAACTTTTCTACTTTTCTATATGTGTGCACACACAATTTTACTAGCTTAACACAAACAAGTTACTGTTGTAAGTTATTTACACTTATAAAATCATTTAATTATCAACAGTGTTAATTTTCATATAAATTAACTGAATTAAAGTAAAGATGCATTAGGTAATTTTTCTAAATCAGTAAGGTATTTAAAGGAGTAGAGGCAAAAATTTATATCTGTATAAAAATTCTATTATCCATGACCTATCAGAAATAATTTATAATTGAATTTACTTCTAAGTCTAAAAATGTAGAGACAGAGTTTAAATTAGCTATTTATATAATCCCTATGAAAAGAAAAATAGTATTCAATAATATATAAATATATATTTAAAATATAATTAATACATATATAATATAAATGATATAAATATATTATACAAACTCTAAATATATATACAAATAGAATATATAAATAATATGTATATATATGTACATTTGGGGCTTTATTTTGTTTATGACAAATTGAAATATTTCCTTTTTAGTCAATGAGAGAACAAGATTTGAATAGAATAATTCAAAAGAGAAAATCTTTCAAGAATAATAACCAAGAGTATAAATTGAATTCTGATTGGAACAATTCTGCATAATAAGCAGTTAAATCTTTGTTTGATAAGGAAATGATAATAAATGTACTATTCTTTCAGAGTATGCTTTGAACATTTTTTGTTGTTTTTAAAAGAAGAAGGTTGATCCTAAACAAGTTGGGCATTAAAATGTACACATTGGCAGAATAGTAGAAAATCATAAATAGTTTTTTTCAGATTAAATTCCTTTCATCCATGCCATTTATTTTTACTATATTTATATGTTTTTTGTACTGGGTATCTAACTCATGACCTTGCACTTGTCAGGCAGGTGTTTACACAGCTGAGTTAAATCCCTGGTCACTATATCCATGCCATTTATAAATGTAGACCAAGAAACAATGAGGTAGAGAACAGGCACAAATGAAAGTTATCAAAAAGAACTTGCACTGCCCTTGGTGGGGTCACTGCTATAACAGACTATTTTAGTCAGAGAAGAAAGTGGATGGAATAAGAGGGTATACGCATCCTCTTTGGCTATTCCTCAGATTTCTTTTTTTTGTAAATATCACATAATATTTTATTCACAAACTTGCACTATCCTTTGAATAATGAGATAATACTAGACACCTGCTATTTACAATGGTAAATACAAGCCCCATAATGGGTGTGCAGCAACGGATGGGGAGAATGTTTACACAGATTCAGATGTTGTGAGAGTTTTGCTTATGAATAGTATCATGATATGTTGATCAATATTTACATAAGATTTTATATCACCTAGCATAGGTCAAAATAGCATTCTTTATTTTGTTTTATCATAATTTTTTTAAAAAAGCAGAATGAGTGCTGTTCTCAGGTGTAGCCTTCTCATGGATTGCCTGAAATCAGGTACAGGTTAGTTTGAGTCTATTCCAGAGAGTATGGCTGACAATAAGTGAAAGTTACATTAATATTTGGATCATACTGCCTTTGTTCTAAGTTGTCTGTACATTGAGAGAGAAAGAAAGAGGTAGAGAAACAGAGAGATTCTTCTTAAATAAGAATAAATTCAAATCTATGTTTATGTACACTTATATATAAATGTATGGCATTGCTCATATACTTACAAATTATGTGCAATACACTTTACAACTGGATCAACATTTCTTTCACAATTTCATAGATGAGAATTTATAAAAAAGAATTAAAAATTAGTAAATGCTATGTTTTGAGAGGTGCCATTCAATGGAGCAAGAAAATATTGCTGGTAATAAACATAACAAAATAAAAGTTATGTGTTCATATATAGTGCTTTGGAGAAACATCAGTGGACTATGGGGGGGACTAGATTCATTAGTGGATTAATGTATTGATGAGGTCATAGGTAAATATGTTGTTTAAAGGTGGGATACAGGGACAGAGATCATTCATTAGTACATATCATGAAATGGTGAATTTTTGTCATTGCCTATCCATTCTCACTTTCTCTTGCTTTTTGGCTATAAAGAAGTGACAAATTTTATGCCACTATGTGATTCTACCATGATGTTCTTGCCTTGGAGCCACGAACTTTGTTTTTCCTATGCCTTTAACAAGTGCCTTGTTCTTGGCCATGGACTGATTACTCTGAAACTGTGAACCAAATAAACCTCTCCTTAAATTATGTATGCCAAGAACTTTATCCTAGTTATGGGAAAGTGAATAACATACTCCAGGCTATACACACACACACACACATGTCTCTATATAAATATAAATATATTGGTCCATATAAATAACATATTTTAATTCTTTTCTTCAATTCCTTCCCTCTTTTACTCCTTCCCCCAAATCTTGGCTCACTTTCCTTTTGCAAAATTTCTCTGTTTCTTATTATCAAACTTTATTTTGCTCTTTAAATTATGTATAGTTGCCTTTTTTATATAAAGGAACCATGTGGTACCTAAGCTTGCACATGTGATTTAATTCATTTAACATTTGGCTGTCAATTATATTTTATAATCAACTTTAAGTTTTTGTCAAATATGTATATAAATATCATAGCTATGTAATTATTTTACTTATACATATATTTATATATACACATCTTTTGAAAACACAAACACAAATACACAAAAACTTGGATATTTATCCATTTGGTTGTTTAACACAAGTGATGTTTTAATAGAAACATCTGAAAGAGAAAATTGTCACCCATATATCTACTGTACTACTATTTGAGTTATACTGTATTAGTCTAAAAAAAAATGTAATTACTGTAATGTACAACTGTTAAAGACATAGGAAAGCCAAGGAATTTTACCTCAATTGAATTTGTACTATTGTGAGGCTGAATTTGTCAATTTTGTGGACCTTAATTTCAGAAGAGTAAACAATAGCATCCTGAAACTAGACATGAAAATTAAGATTTGTTTCTTTTTTAATCAATAAGCTATTAACTCATTTGCTATGTTGTTCAAAAGACATACAATCAACAAATTAAGAGAGAGGCAGCATACAAATATAACATAAAATTTCCCAACCTCCCAATCATATTACATGTAGTGACTTCCAGCTTCCGCTTCCAAGAGATGAAAGTATTTTCCTAATGCTTTGCCTCATGGCCATATGATTTACATAAGATAGATAAAAATTAGTTGTAACAGAACTATAACCTCAACACTCTGGGAGACTGAGGCAGTAGGATCACAAATTCAAGCCCAGACTGGGAAAGTTAGCAAATTATTGAGTCCCTATCTCAAAAATAAAAAAAAAATAAGTTGGGATATAACTTAGCATGAAGGATTTGGGCTTAATCCACAGTAGGACAAAAAATTAGATAAATAATAAACAACTGGAAATAATGATCATGCTGATTTGTTCAGTACACATTGTACACATAATATAACATCAGACAATACTTTATAAATATGCACAGTTATGATGTGTTCATAAAAAACAAAAATAAAATTAATAATTAAGTAACAAATGCAGAACAAGTAGTAACTCAATAAGCACCTGCATTTAAAGCTTGCTTTCTTAGTGTGTAACTTTGTAAAGTGAGTATTTGTTCACAAACCCACGGGACAACAAAAAGACACATAATGTAGGCCCAAGTAACTTATTGCCAACCAGTTTCTTCATAAACTAGCCCCAACCAGCAATTTTGCAGCTTCCTTAAGCACAGGAGATAAAAGAACCATGCAACTAAGCTCAACTTTTACTCCCAGTATGCAGATTCATAGGCTGAATAAATCATTGTTAGGTGTTACAATTTTCTTATTGTTATCTAGCAACTTACAGTGACAGAAAGACTTACTGTCTAAGTAAGGAAAAATTCAAGATAAATCACATTCAAGATACTTGAATAATACTTTGTACAGGATATTCACAAGAACTTTCATAGAAATATAATAGCATCCATAGAAAATTTCTGCCTTCTTTAGCTAGATTTTCAAACCTATGTTTTGATTTGCATTTATAACAGTCAACTTTCTAAGTAAAACTGGATGAAAGATACCTGAAAATATGAAAGATAAATGATACTATGAATTTTAATACATTAAATATTAATTATATATTAATTTACACTACTAAAGGAAATCTATTTAGTTCCCAGTTTTTATGTACACATATCTATGTATGTGGTATACTTTTCCATATACTTCTATATATCTGCAAAATGGTATGTTATTAATATCTGTTATATTGCTATAAAGATAAAAGAAATTTTCTCATAAAAATTTGAGAAATGTGTTCTCATATTTCAATTCCTGGTTTCTACATGCCATTCTACATTTGTCTATATTTTTCTCACTGTTATTTCACCTGACCTCCCAATCATGAGTTCGATTCAGAAAGAGACTGAATTCCTTTCTCTTGATAATTTGGAACAAAATTAAATTTCTTGGTTTTAAGAAAGTATTATAAAAAAGAAAATATATACAGTAAAGAACAAAATTATAGTGTATTTGGAGAGAGGATGAATAGATTGTGCTATTGTTAATACAATTCATATGAGCACAGAAGGATTCACATAATAAAAAATAAAGAGTAATTATGTACAGGTAGAATAAGAGAACACTACACAACATGTTACTTTGTAAGTAGTGTTACAGATTAGATTATGTGATATCCCATTTAAATTAGCTTTAGTAATTTATCAGTTACAATGCAATTTCTTCACTTGGAATCAAATTTTCCTTCTGCAAAAACTAGCAAATTCATTTTTTGACATTTGAGTAATGGCCACTAATTCATATATTAGTGGATAGAGTTACATTGTATAAATGAGTCACTTATCAGTTACAACTAAATACAGTACATAAATTCAAATTAGGAAAACACAGAACTTTTAATATTAAGAACTATCAGTTCATTCATATTTGTAGATTAATGCTCAAAACAAATACGCAAAATACTAAAGAAGGGTTTATCACAGATTTATGAACATTTCTTTTTATGAAAAGAAACTGTTGTGTAGACAGGAGTTCCAGAATATAGAGTGGCGAGTACAGTGGTCTTTCTCCCTAGCTTCCCAACTTGTGATAAATTTGTATATATATTTATCCATCTATATATTAACAATGAAAATAAACTATGAATATGAATAAATTGTCCACAAATGAAAATATTTCATCAAGAAAATCTACCATCACTAAGAACATCAGCAAGTTGGGACATTTGACTGATATCTATTATATTACTATACCTCCTCTCTTTCTGGCTCCCTATTTCAGAAAGCCTGTCCCAGGTATTGTGCTTAGCAGAAATAACCCCTCCTGTGCAGCTCTCAATGTCTCCAGGGTGAGGACAGTGAGGGGACAAAGAATAAAGGACAAGAGTTGAAATATAGGAAACTGAAGCCATATGGAGCCCTTTCTGCTGATGGAAAGAAAGAAAGGGAGAAGGAAGAGGATAAGGAGTCTGTGCTCTAATGGCTGCAATGTGTTTAGTTATACATTGGAGGTTAAGTATCATGTGAAACCTCTCCATCTAATAGCTTGTCCATGTGGTTTGTTTCAGGTGCCCAGTGTTCTTGAGACTAGAGCAGCTGATTCCTGTGATTCAGTGACCTCAGGGGCTCTCTGTTCTTGAGACTGGCCTTGCATGTGATTAATCTCCAGCTCCAGCCACTCCGCACACAAAAATATAGTGGCTCTAAATTTGCTTAATTATCTCTTCACTCATAATCATCCCCACTTTGCAGAGGCTTTATCCCAGAGACAAGTAGTTTAAAAGACAAGTTGTTACATTCTTCAGTTCCCAGTTTAAAACTAGAGTTGACTCAAACACAAGTATGGCAGACTGAGAAGAGTAGGGACTGATCTTTCTGCATTATTTTGTTCAGTGAACATAGATTCAATGGCAGGAAGCACAAACTCACAAAAGGGGTTTCTATTCCCCACACACATAAAAGAACACAGTGTGCAGACAACACAGATGAAACACAGATGCCACTCTGGAAAAGACAGATATCCCCTGCTTAGTTCATATAAAGTGACATGAAAGTTATGATCAAAGAGAGGGGCAAGACTTCAGTACAATGATCTCCTTGGCTCTATCTGAGGGGATGACTTTATGTGGAATAGAGTAGAGAATGTCATACTTCAGAGCATTATCAAAAATAATGAAGACTTGCTGGAAAGCAACTAGGAGGAAGGCACTAGTTCAATGAAGCCAGGCAAACAACAGAAAAGCTAGAAGTTTAATACAGAAAACCAGGGAAAGGAGGGCCTGAGAAAAGCTATCTGGACATCAGAGTTAACTGTGAATATAGTGGATGCTGCACACAAGTGCAGTGTTGTCCACATTTGGTAAAAATTGGAGCCAAAAATACACCAGAAGCTAAAGTACTCCCCTGGCTGCACAGTGATGGGTTGACACTGGAAAGAAAATTAGCTAGCACAAGGGGCTTAAATAGAATTTCTAGTGAAACAAAAAATAAACAGTAAGCAACTCAGAACCTGAAGTGACCCCGCAAGCTAAAAAATGAGACCGTCCATAGTCACAGCAGTGTGGAGATGTGTGCATGTGCTCAAGGCTGTACTCTTTCAGGCAAATTTTTTTTTTGTTTTCTTCAGTCAAGGAACAAGTTACTGTTCCTTGACTGAAGAAAACAAAAAAAAATGTAAATTCTTGAAATAAAGAGAGCAACAACCAATTCACATTTATCTAAACATAAAGGGGTCAAATCTAACAGAAAAATGGAAAGACAGTGGAAGCCTTTAATAATAAGTAGCTAGAACTGACACGGGGTTAAGAGTAGAAGCTGGGTAAAGATAAAGAAAAAAAGAAAAAAAATTCAAAGATTACAATGAACCTAAATATAAGAATAAAGATTATAAACCTGTTAAGTAAAAATGCAGTATTTTGTTAAATATAATTCCTAGAAGCAAAAATATCAAATAAATTAAATCATAGAATTT
>PVJX010009325.1:0-61464 GCA_004027295.1 Dolichotis patagonum | reverse complement strand
GCAGTGTATGCAACAAAATCTGTTTAATGACAACCTAATGTCACATTTCTGTGATATATCAAAAAGAGGCAAAAGCAAGTGTCACTGGATAGGTTCCTTGTTAAAGTTGAATGAAAGATTCCATTGAACCAATAAACAGCAGTGACTGTTAGTGATATTTAAGATCATCCTACACAATAACCCTTCTACTCTCCCATCTCCCTCACAGCAGACATGAAGGTTTTCAAAGGTAAGTGTGAATTAATTTGTTTTTCTGCAAGCTTCTATTTTCTTTATTAATTGGCATTATATTACAGTAGTGAAATCATTTTTATATGGAGGTTTTTGGGTTATAGAACGAATCATCCTAATTTTCATTATTTCTTATAGGGAAATTCAATTTGATATATAAGTACTTTGGATTACATGCATGTTTCTGGAACAAATTATGCTCACAAACCAAGGTTTTACAGTAATTGCTTTGGGTTCCATGTGAAACCATTAGTGTTGCACAATTAAAAGCTGACAATCCCGAGGGATCATTCTGAATGCTTCCTTAGACGTAAACATGCCTCAGTACTTCCAGTGTCTTGGCCAAAGGTTTAGAACATATGGAAAATCTTCATTCTCTTATGCTGCTCTTATCACCCATACACCCCTCCTCCCCCCACACCCATACTGGGAATCAAACTCAAGACCTTGCACTTGCTATCTCCCTGGTCCTCTCTCTTTTATTAAGTATCTTTCTGCTCTGGTGAGCAGTGCCGCATGAAGCATGAATGGGAAGATACCCTGAATACTCCCCTAGAACAGATCTGGGGTGGAATCAATTTATGAATACATGTAAAGCCATTCATAAAGTTTGAAAAACTACGTAAATATCTAAAAACTATGCTTTCATTTCTTCTGTCTTTCTTACTTTCCGGAAAGGGCTTTCTACCCTCCTGTTGAGATTTACTCACTTAAATTAGGTTTAGGTTCAAGGAAACATTTGAAAATAAAGTTGCTTACCTATAAAATCTAGCTCAGTTTTGGAACACCATAACTGCCAATCACAGAACATGTTTCACCTCTTATATCTATTTCTTCCACTGGTCTCAAAGCTGCTTTAATATTTCTCTAGCCACCTTGATTTCTTCTGAGAAGAGTTCACTCACAAAGACTTTCCTACTCATCTTCAGAAAGACAGGAAGAAAATATTGCACTTTTGTCTATCTTTATCCATTTTGCAACAAGAGTATGCATTTAAGTGAAATATCCACATCTAAAGGAAACTCGTCTTTTCAGGAAGTAGCAAAATAGGCGGAAAACCGGGTGTTTCTTAACCATGTATATAATAACCAGGAAGTCCCTGCTCCCACCCAGGATGGCATCCACATGTGTTCCAGAAGATCAGATGTTAGAGAGAAAAAAGGTGCCAGCTGAATGTAATCCTGTAGAAAAAAATCTTTTGAAATACAAACGACCTGTATGGAAAAATAGCTAATACACCTTCCAAGCAGCATTGTGGGCCTTACAAAAACAAAAATTAGTTCCACGCTTTAAGACAATATAGTAATATATGTTGTGCTCCCATTTCTATACCACCTTCCGGGAGGATTGTGACACTCTTGAGCCCCCTGGGTTATCATCTACCTGAGTTCAAAAGCAACTGCAAGAGTGGGGGAGCGTGAAAGAGAACAGAAACTTCAAGTGTTTAAGGCTAAAATCACAAAGGCCTGACCTAGGCAAAAGAAAACTAAGATTTTACTTAATAGAAATCCAATTATAAGATTTTTTTTCTCTTCCACTTGTGCTATCCTTAAGACACCAATTTCTGCAGGATATTCCTTCTGAGTATATTTTATACTCCACAAAAAGCATTGAAATGTGAGAGAACCTCACATGTCTCCACCACTGTCCCAATTAAAAGCAGCATTTTACAACATTGTTCATGGGACAGAAAAGGCTTGGTATGAACTAACCATGACACAAAGCAACTGAAATTTATAATAGCAAATGTATGCAATGACTCCCCCATCTATGCCCACAACTCTGTATCAGAAACATCAAATTTGCTGTCTCACTTACTCCTCCTCCCAGCAGCCATAGTGGGGAGAAGTACCTTCCCATTTTACATACGAAGAAACTGAGGCTCAGAAAGCAAAGGAACTTGCCCAAGTGGAAAAAGCAGGTAGTGAGGCTAAGATTCAAACCCAACTATTCCCAATCCCAAGTCCCCTACCTTCAGTCTCCTGGACTTCTCCTACAGGGGCCAATCTGAGAAGCAACTGTAAGAGTGCGAGGTGAAACACTAGTGAATGTCAAAGCCCGTGGCAGACAGTGCAGTCTCAGTGGAGACAAACCTTCTGACTTCTTTGGAAAAATTAAGCAGAGTTTTATATAAAGACTTTAATGCATACATGTATACACATACATAAATGTCCCCCCTTGAATGGGCACACATATCACATTGAAGGACAGATCGGGCCCATAGGTTAATGTCATCTACCCTATCCCACCTGCTTCCCATTTATTATATTAACAGGAAGTCATGCTATCATCTAAAAGTTCCAATGGCATCGTTATTAAAATTATACTACAATTACATACACTGTACAAAGCCAAACTCTTTAAAATAACAAATAGTTTGGTTGGATTAAAGAGAGCCACATATTTTATTTTAGCTACAAAAGCCTCTATCTGATCACTTGTTCGTTACCTGCCATCACAGCCCAATGCGGTCCAGGCTGTAGCAATAACAGCAGTCCCTGAACTCAATTAATCTATCCTTTGCCACAGCTATAAACTAGCAAAAGTTTCTGAAAGGCAAATCACAAAAACAAAAAGCGCCTGCAGGGACCACTATTCCTATAACCTTTCTTGTCCTTCTTTTCCCTTCAAGTGTGATGATTTGGTAGTTCTGGAACCCTTCTGAGAGCAGTCTAGACTCACTCTGCCAGCCCCACCTCAGCCCAATCTACTCTTCAGAGTTGGCTGTATTAAAACAATACTGTGTCTACAGTTCTCCTTCATTTGCTGCAAAGATCATTAACTATCCCTCAGAGACAGAATATTAAAGAAAAAGAGTGCCCAAGGCTAGATGGAAATCCCTGAGTAACACAGTTTCAAAAAGATACAGTGATGCCACAAAGCTACCTGACGGTTTCCCTAGCCAGAGAAAAGGGAAGGAAGCAAGGGCAGGAGGGAGAGAAAATCAGAAAAAGAAAATAACAAAAACAAAAGCAGAATATGATTGGTAAGCATGTATGTTCATGCAAAAAGAACATAAAGAGAGAAAAAAAACAAAACAACTTGAAATAAAGAAAACAGGACATTAATGTTAAGTCACAGTAGTGACATGGTGACATGATTCAGCTTGTCTGGAAGCTAAAACACTTTGCTACAGAGGTATAAGTAAATTTGAAGAGAGTGAAAACAGAGAGAATGAACTACAGGAAGCATGCAATATTCTAGATAATTTTTAGGATTATATGAGACAGTAGATTCAATGAAACATATATTTAAATCATGTATCTAACCTCCCATCCATAAAGCTGAATTATAGTGTAGAGTGGGTGTGTTTCTTTGCTTAATTCATGTATTCAGTTATTAAAGTCTTAACATGAGTCTCATGTTAATCTTTTTCTCCAGTCCCCCCCAAAGTAATACTGTGAAAGCTCCCTGTGATCAGCGGGTCCCCTTCATAGATAGTTCTTGGGTATTCTATAGTTAATAACAATAATAGCATCAAGATCAACATGTGTTCTAAGTCAGTTGCAATTGTGAATTAATCTAAACCAAATTCCAGCTAGATGAATAGGGAACTGAACACTAAATAGGAATCTACTCGCAGATTGCGTCTCCTTAGTATTTATTTTCTCTGGAACTACACAGGTAATAAAGTACTATACAATAAATACAAAAACAATATTTCTTTATTCCTCACAATTCTCTTTTCCTTCTTTAATTTAATAATCTCTCCTACAGTAGTCCTCAACTGGACACAATTGTGTTCTCCATGGTACACCTTTGGTTGCTACACTGGGGGTAGGGAGCTACAGGACAGAGGCCAGAGATGTTACTAAACATTCTGCAAAGTACGGAACAGCCCCACACAGTACAGAATTATTCAGCCCAACATGTCAAAAGTGCAGAGGCTGAGAAATAATTAAACTCTCTTTTTTTGACATTCAAATATGGTTTCAGAAGACACAGAGCAGAAGGGGATTCTAATTGACATCTTGCTATCATTAAAATTCCTTCTTTCCACATAGTAGCAACATTTAACATAAATGAAAAGAAAGGCAAAAGGCAGAAGTTTAAAACTAATATATAATCACCATGGAACCTCGGTAAATCCTATTACAGAACCAAGCTTTGCATAAGGCTCCAACTAGTGATTTAATTATTGAAATGTCCAAAAAGAGAAGGGGGAAAAAACCCAAAATCTGATTGAATTCACCTAGAAGGATGCTTTAAATTTATGAACCTAAAGATTGCAACATGAACTTGGTATTCATAAAGAATGAAAATCAACCATGGCAACCTCATATAAAGAATATGCATGCACACACATATCCTAGAACCAGAAGCCTTGCATTGAAGCATACTAACTGTAGGTAAAAAGACTAAGTAAATCTTAAATTGGCTTGAAATAAAAGAAACTCACCTGAGGGGTGGAAAGGAGGCAGGTGAAATTTAACTCTTTCCTGAAAGAGGAGAGACAAGCCCCCAACCACACCTGGAGGTTAATTAGCAGGTCTTTGATGTATTCGTCTACCCTGGGCGCAAGAGTTTGGTGGAGTCATCCTAGCATTTACAGTGCTTGGTAAAAAATAATTTGCTATGAGGTAATTTGGTGTAAGCTCAGGTCATGTCCCGATCTTGCCAAATGAACGGAACTGCCAAGGATCCCTTCCTGTTGCGTTAGTCTGCAGATTGCTGTGGCTGCTCACCTGGGCTCCCGCTTGCTCCTGATCCCCGCCTCCCGCCCGCGCTCACTTCCTCTGGGCATTAAGTGTGTGTGGCAGGCTACAGGAAGCCCCTACACTCGAGCTCTCTGGATTTTCTGGATTCTTCCTGGCAGGCACTCTTGGACTCCAAAGCTCCTGGGAAGGAAGAAGAAAGCAGTGCCGTCTGGAACAGGGGGTAGAGCTGTGACTTTCCAACCCCAGGAGAACATGTCCTGCCCTGTTGGGATGGGGAAACAGTGTTTGAAGTCTAGCCCAGGCCTCCCCGCTGGGGACCATCCATCGGCTACTATTCCCTGCCAGGGCAGATTTCCACTCTACCTAACAGACGCATAACGACAAAGATTCATTCCAGGTCTAGGCATAGCAGGAGCACCATACGCAACGTCCCAAGAGCAAGGAGAACAGGCTGGAATGTGTCTTCAGAGTAGAAACAAATATTCAAAAGGATTTAAACTAACGCTTTTTACCTAAATGTTCCTACTTATGTGACTAGCACATAAACTACAAATTTAGAGACTTAGTTTATGAAATTGTCCATGTGTGATCTAAAAGAAAAACGATCCTATTCTCCAGATCTTACCCGAGGACACTTTTTAGAACAACTCTTGACAGAATCTGTCACCTACATTAATGGAGATAACACCAGGTTATTAATTTCTGGTTTTAAAAAGAAAGAAAAATACAGAGGGCAAGAGGACTGGATCATTCTTATTACAACCAAGTCAATTAAGGGAACTTCTCCTTGCCAATATACTTATGCCCACTGGAATGTACTAAAAAACCAAAACCCTGTCCAGTTTAACCCCAGAAGGAAAACATGCAGAAAACAACAGCATCCAGCAAAGGGCACTGGAAGTACTTTCAGGTCTGGACAGAATTCTGGAAATTACTAAATCAACCAAAGATGTTATATTGAACAGAATTCTCATCCTGGATACAATTATATTTGATTTCCAGAAGATTTCTTCCCTGAAAATGATATCCTTGAATCAAACAAGCTCAGGGTAAAAAGGAAGAAAGGGTGAGACTCAAAGATGACACAGACAAAGCGAGGGAAAGATGTAACAAAAACACCCACCATGCGGAAAACTCCACTCATTTGGTACCATGAAGGCTCGGTTTTTTTCTATGAAACTAAATGCACTCATTGCACCACTCAGCATTGTTTATTAGGTTGATTCAATAAATTCACAAATCACAGGATGAAATATATTGCAAGATCTGGATTCTTATTGCATGCCAAGAATCATGTAGCATCTCCTCAAGTGAACTATCCTACAATAAGTACGAAGTTGATGATAATACCTTCAAATGATCTTCCAGTTTCTCTGAATTAGTATACAGTGAACCGTGTACTCAGAAGCAACTCCTAATTGTGCATTTATTTGGATATTTATGTGTTCACGTAGTGTTTTGGCGTCATGCTCCTTACCTTACTTGTACTAAGCTATTAAGGAACAGAATTAAGTTAACTACATTAAATAGCATCAGGGAAATTTTATTTTATAATATTTTTTCTGAATAAACTTGGTAGATGTCTATGAGTCTTGCTGAAGAATGTGAGGAAAATATCAGCTGATACTTGTCAATCACCACCCTTGTGTAGCTTATGGTATTTGTGATTTACAACAGGAAAGTTATTTTCATCACAAACATGAACAAGTCTGCTGAATTTTGTATAATATAATTGAAGAAACAGTAAGTCAAAACACATAAAACACCGTTTATACTTAGCTTCACAATCTGCAAAGTTTCTTACAGGGATCAACTATTTAACATCATGTCAGCCAACTTTATGATTTTCCCAGGAATTATAAGTTATTCAAATACAAGCATTTGTTGTCTGGGTACAAAAGACTAAATTACCAAACAGTAGGCACCAACTTGAAGCACAGCCCCTATGCTGTTGTCAATGCTTGAGGATGGTTCCTCAAAAAAAAACAAAAAAACAAAAAAACTGAAAAACCATTCATACAGGCTTTTAGGTAATGTAATAGCAGAAAAATAGATGTTCCTGAGGAAAAAATAAACATGAAAATGACAGAAACAAATGGCAGAAAACTTTGTGTGTCACTGGGTTACAGTAGACAGCATATATTTTCCCTACTCCCTCTTTGCAAGCAAGGCCTGACATGTAAAAAAAATCTACTGCAAATTCAGCTTTATCCAAGCTAACCAGGAAGAAGCTGAAGGAGGAGGGAGGAGGAAGAGGAAGGAAGGAGAAAAGGAAGGAGGAGTGAGAGAAGCGAAAGGAAAAGCAGCAGCCAACACTTCCCAATTCTACCCAATAATAAGTAGGGGTGAGATGAGACACCCCAATGTCAGGAGCACCTCCTTCACAGTGGACCTAAGCTGGTGATGGACTTCCTCTTTCCCAGTGTGCGATGATAATTATTCCCATCCTTATAGCACTCTTGGCTCGCTGTCTCCTGGGTCCTCCCTATACCTTCATCCCTCTAATCCCACAATTCATCCTTTAAAGGATTTAGCTTAAATATCTGTTCAAATCTACCACAAATGCATCCTCCCTCCTTTGCACATGTAGAACTTTGCAGTCTATTGGTATAGCAGTTCCTAACCTGCTTTGCGAACAACTGCAGACAGGACAGTTCCTCCCACCACAATGCAAATGCCTTGAAGACACACTCGCCTCTTAGCCATCTTTCATCCCTGAGGTCTAACTGAGGGTCTAGCTCTACAAAGGTGCTCAGTGAACATCTGATGAGTAGGTGTGACTGAGTGCACAGGCATTTAAATTAGGCCGAAGACCAAAGGAAAATGTTTAGAATGAAAAGAATCTCATTGGCTTATTTTCTTCCTGTAATCATTATACTTAAAAGGGCTCTAAAGATAGAATATCATTAAATATAAAGGAAAATATATTTCCAAGCAGAGAAAGGTAAACAGCCTCATGTAAACTGTCATAAGAACCGTGGACATTTTATAAATCACGGTCATAAAACTCTAGTCCTTTGTAACTACATGGCATTTCCTTTAGTTCAGCTCTTTCATCTTTTGCAGGATTTTTTTTTTTAAATCGCAAGTGGTGCAAGCTGAAGATCAAAAAGACACAGGACACCCATGTTCATAGACATAAAACCTCTCACTCTTTCCAAACATTCGGGTCACTATGCCCAGCTAAAACTTTGAATTCCTGGAAGGATGCCGAAGGAGAGCTTTCTCTAAACATTCTAAATGATTCAAATCTTTTCCAACCCTCTCACTATGCCTCCAGTTATATTTTACAACTACTGTCCTTCAAAAATGTTCACTACTTAACAATTAATGAAAAAATATAAGCTTGGAAATAAATACACACACACGAAAATATTTCTTAAGTCAGCTGAGGCCGAAGTCAAAGTTCTCAGGGAGCCACAACTCATTAAGTCATAAGGCTCTGAAGCAGCATTGCAGAGCCTCTGTGGAGCCAGAAGGTCTGGATTTCAACCCACACAAGCTTTGGGATTCTGGCAAGCGCTGAGTTCTCGTATGCTTTAGCCTCTTCATTGGGAATGGAAAATAGTAGTGTCCATCTGACAGGGGTGCTGTGTAGAGTGAAGTTAATGAGTGTAATACTGTGTCGTGTGTAATAATGGTTAGTCACTGTTGTAGGGTCATCTGCACATGGTCCTGTAATGTGAATTATTTTAGAACAGTTCTGAATTAAGAAAATGACTTTCCTGAATCATATCAGCCATGAAGTTGCTGCCATTTTGGACACAGAAGGTAGAATAAAACCTGATCTAGAATGTAGATATCCCTTGACTTAGGAAAGTGTTTCACTTCAGTAAACCTATTATAAAATATAAACTGAAAACACATTTAGTATACCTAATGTTTTGGTTACATTTCTCTTGTTGTTGAAACAAAATACCTGTTGCCCAAATTGAAGGAAAGAAAGGCTTATTTAGCTTATAGTTTTTGGAGGTTTCAGTCCATACTTAGCTGGCTCCAAGGCAAGGTATGTGGCTAAGGGGCAGCTATTCATAGCAGCTGCAACAAGAGTAAAAGGGCACAAAAGGGAAAAGCGTACCTCATTCCCTCCCTTACACTGGATGCTGGCTCCTTGCACCTGGGCGGGTGCAGCACTCACATCACCAATCCCAGTGCTAGACAACCAACCAATCACTAATGCTAGATTCAGCTGCCTCCATGACTGCATGAGGCTTTGAAAGGATATTTAAACATGAACTATAAGACTTAAGCTATGGAACATCAAAGCTCAGAAGACAGCGTATCATGGGATATCAGTTCTTATAATCGCATGGCTGACTAGGACTACAATATTGCTAACCCAGGATAAGATCCAAATTCAAGATGTAAAGTATGCTTTATACTGAATACATATAGCTTTTGCACTCTCATAAGCCATATATGTATGTGTGTGTGTGTGTGTGTGTGCGTGCGTGCGTGCGTGCATGCGTGCGTGTGTGTATGTGTGTATCCCCCATAGAATATTGGTCTCCAATCTTTTTGGCACCAGGGATAAGATTTACAGAAAATAAATTTTTCAGTGGATGGGTTGGGGGTTAGTTTCAGGATTAAATTTTCATAAAAATATCCAACCTAGGTCCCTTACATTATTGTTCTTGAAATTGTGAGAAAATAATGCAAATGTTGATCTGACAGGAGGTGGAACACTGGTGCTGATGCCAGAAAAGGGAGTGGCCGCAAATAAGGATGAACTTTGGCTTGCTCAGCTCAAGGGGACCTGGCTAGGTACATGCCTCTGGGGTTGGAGACTCCTATCAGACTTAAAATCATTGAAGCTATGGGCTGTTGTAACTGTAGTCAACAAACTTCTATTGATATGCTGTATAACAGTAAACACATACAAAAATATTTGGATTCACTTGTAAGGGAATAATCAAGAAACATACTAGGATACTTATTGGTGTTTGTTTTAGGCTGAGTTACTTTGTATCATTCTGGTTCCTTATTCAATAAGAATACTATTCTGGTTCCTTATTCAATAAGAATAGTCATTATCACAATAATCTTCACCATCACTAATAGTTTTGGTAAAACTGAAAGGTGAAATTTTTATGAAAGAATCTGATGTACAGATAATCTGTATTTTCTCAAACTTTGTATTCTTCTAGATTTTTATCAAAATCTGTGAGTTCACTGTGTTTTATTTCAGTTTTCCAAGGCTGACAGCCTGATATGCTGTCTTCTGAGCGGATAACTTTTTCCCTTCATGAAAAAGTGCTTAAAAGAAAAGCTAAACAATTCTTTGTTTATAAACAAACAAACAACAAAATTCAAATATCCCTAAAGGACAATTGCTCTATTTCATTAATACAAGAAATCTGTCATAATAAGTATGGGAGGAGACTAAAAAAGAGTAGACAATTTCTTAAAAGACTACATAGAGGAGACAGACTGTTTAGTATATACATTAGTATCCAGTCAGGTGTCAAGGAAGAATGATGACTTATTTCCCCTAATTTTGGATTTAGCATACAAAGGAAAATAAAAATATAATATGATGCTCATTTTTTAAAAAGATGGTTTGCAATCTAAGAATACTGAATTTTATATTCTCCCAGATAGTTCTGTAAAATTAGATTAAAATTAGAAATATAATATGGAGCATAAATGAGTCATCCAATAAAAACCAGATTTTATGGTCATAACTAAGCAATATTTAAAATTAAAGAATGGACACAAACTTTGAAAGGACTGGTATATGGGTCTTTTAATCTACTAACTTTAAAATAACCTATTTATATGCTAAACCTATTATTGAAATTATCTTTGCTTGTGGCCAAAGTGTTTTGATATTAGATAAAAGGGGAAGAATTTTGCACCTAAATAGATGAAGAGGAAAAGGAAAACTACCCAATTAAATTCCAAGTAGCCTATGTTTACACAGTATGCATCCAAATTAGCCATGATAAGTTGTTCAAAGAATAAATCCAAATTTTTACCCCTTGAAGATACTCAATCACATGGTATCATAGGTGAAAATAAAAGGTCAACATGTTTCTTGCATTTTTTACCCTGGGAGAGATTATAGGTCCGAGAGGTAATATGATTTCAGGAAGGTCATGCTGCTAATAAATTAAGTCCTAGGATTCAAACCCTGAATTTTCCAGATCCACTGTCTTCCTTCCTACTACCCTTTGCCTTTTCTAGCATGAACGCCCCATGGAAGGAAGGATTGGAACCAGTGGATGGATTCTTTGAGTCTTTGCTTTCCATCAACAGGCGAATGGAGAAATCACTGAAGAAAAAGTTATGTCAAAGAGCAACAGAAATACTAATTATTGCAGACTGATAAAGTTTAGAAAAACAACTGAAATTTCTTTTCTCTTGCCATACTTTCTTTTATTACCAGGTTCAGACAGATTGCTCAGCGTAAGGTCTGTCAACAAATCACTCCATCCAACCTTCCAAAACTTTGATGAGGTATCATGTTAATGATGATTTCCTACAACCAGATACCACTTCTCCCTCCAAAATTCCTTACTTTCCAAGATAAACTTCTTTGCAATCCACTACCTACACAAAAAGAAGTGAAATATGATCTACAATTTTAATCTTAGAAAAATGGATCTTACTTAGACACACTCAACAATAACGACACATTTATTTGAATAACTTGGTTTATTCATGGATGTAATGTACTCATGGGTACCTCTACTTATGTAGAGATTCTCTACAGAAACAAACTATTTCAAGTAGGAGACAATAATGAGGGTTAAAGATAAGATGTAAGAAGTAAAGAAACACTTCCCCATTTTAAATAGGAAGCATTCAATTAAAAGCTATATAATGGAAAAGTTGAAACAGCTTTAAACACATACTAACTGTGAGCCCTGATAATGATACTGTATAGTATTCATGCTACCTCTTGACAAGTATAAAATATAGTAACTCCAGTTCATGTCAATTTGGAATGTACAGAGACAACACTACCACCAGGAAATAGGAATGTCTAGCAAACAATCTCGATAGGAAAAAATGTAAAGCAAAAAGGTCTCATGTGATGTTACATATAAACTAATATAAAAATGATAGACTCCAGAAGTGGTGTTTATGTTGGAAAATACACAAGGTTTTAAACAGCTTTCATTTGGTTGCTTCCATACAATGCAAAACTCATACCTTAAAGTATTCCATGGATGGTTAATCAGAAACCAATTACAAATTCACAAATATGTTTATTTTCAGTCTAGCTCGTTATTCATCTTTCTGAGGAACAGGCATTCGCACAAATCTTTCTAAAGCAATACTTCTATCTTCTAACTATGGTGCTGTAGGATTTCATAAGCACCTCCATATTTTTTTCTGAAAAGAATCCGTAAACTATCAACAAGGGCTTAAGTTAAAGAGAAGCATCTGCACACTTGCTAAGTTGGAGAGGCAGACGTTAGAAGGGCAATTAAAATTCTCCTGTCTTTAGAGAATACCTAAATATATGGCTTCCATTTTTAAAGCTTCCAAAAGAAGTGATTCCAAAAGCAATATCTAGCCTTAAGCTCATCTCAGTAGACTGTTTAGTTACATGGGCTTTTCTTTCCGAAGACTCCCCAAAAAAGATATGACACTAAGTCTTCTTTACCTCAATTCTTTCAGTTGCTTTTATGAGAAAACTCCTCTAATGGGAGAGGGGGTAGGGTGGTGGAGTAGTCACAGTGGTGGAAAATTGTGCTTTTGGTGTGCTAATGAAAATGACCAGGCTTGAATAACACAGGATACTCTTTGTGTAACCCATGATATAAATACTGTAGTCCTTAATCAAACAACTAAAGTATAGACAGATTGTACTTAAAGATGCAAATTATGGTGCTGAGAAGTCTCATGGTAAGTCAATCCAAAATCTCCTTTTATGAATAAGGGCATGAAGTCCACCGAAATCATGTTACTGCCCAGTATTTATGATGTTACTTAGTACCAAAGCCAAGACTAGAGCTTCAATTTTGACATCTGACTCAGGTTTATTATGATACTTGAATATGTTTTGATACTATGTCTACTATTTTTACTCAGATTATTAATTCCTCCATTTCTCCTGGTTGAATGTCAATAATTTATTTTCAGAATGCAACACGAATCCTGCTATTTCAAGTTTGTGCTCAGGGCTGGGCCAGAGATAGACTAAGAAGAGAGGTGGGCACTGGTTTTGTACGCGAGAGCTTGCAGGGAGCAAGGCCAAATGCATGATACCAGTGACAGCCACACAGATAGAGAGCGGGCAACTCTGCAATACTGGTTTGTACACAAGTGAGTTTGATAAAACGGTGAGATGCTCAACTCATTCTACAATGTAGATAATGCAAATGAATAAATATTAGGCAACACCACCATCTGAGTCACTTTCTCGTCACTGAGGCACAGTACCCACCACCCACATATTAAAGGAGGAGAGGTTTATTTTAGTTCACAGTTTGTAGATGGCTCCAAGACAGGGAATCATGGCATAAGGGCATTGCTGAGAAGCAGCTCATGATGTGGTAGGCAGGAATCAGAAAATGAGTGAAAGGAGGCACAGAGAAGAGATTAGACCTTTTACCCAGTGCACCCAGTGACCCACTTCCTAAAAGCAAATCAGCTACAGGATCGTCAGTGGACACTAATGAGTATCATGCTCCCAAGATCCAGTCACCTCCCCAAACCTCCACCTATGAGTGCATGAGACTTTGGGGGGGATATCTAGACATAAACCATGACACCTACTCAAAGATCTACTTCTCCTACAGAAGAATAAGACAGGAATGGTGGGCGACAGATTTTCTTTATCCATGTTCCAAGTAGAGCTAGATGGAAGAGAAACCTGGAGCAGAGCTTTTGCAAAAGCCTTAAGTCTTGAGGAAATAGCCACTGTTCCATTCCTCCTTCCAGATTTCCAAATTCTGTTTCCCAGCATGTTATCATGGGAGAGGTCAGTATTGGGAAGACAGAAATTCCCAGTTCCCACAAGTTACAAAGATTCAAACTGGTAATGTACAATTCCCAGAAAGGACTTTTTGAAAAACCTTGCTTGTTTAGCTTTCTAGGTCAAAGTCAGGTTAATATCCCCCAACTGACCACCATGATTGGAAAAGTCTGAATGAGAAGCATACGGATAAGCATTTTGCTTTTATTGATTTCTGCCTCACCAATAGTAATTTTTGGGCCTTGCATAAGTGTAACTGAAGGAAGTCAGACAATGAAGATTGCTGTTTTAGTTTTCCCTTGATAATTTCAAAGTGAATAATACTATGTTTTTTCTCAGGCTATCAAGTGTAAAAGTACTTCTTCCTCTTCTTTTCTACCAGGTGACACACAGAAATGAGATTACCACAGAAAGAATATCCAAAAGATTGTGAATTATTCATCTCATTTAATACAGCCACCACAAGAACCTAGCATTGGTTCACCATTTGACCAATGATGAAAAGAGAACTCAAGTATTTACAAAAATTTCCCATTATTCACCAGGTAACTAGAAGAGACTAGATTCAAATCCAGAGTTCTTGGCACCAAATGTTCTGGACCATGTACATGCATTTAAATTCATGTTTTATCTCACATTCTTTCATCCTTGGTTTATATTTAAAGAACTAAGCAGAAGATGTTTTTAAATGTTGAGTATTAGGAATTAGTATAGTATTAGGAATTAGTATAGTATTAGTATATTTTCAAGACTCCATACTCTGTACCTCTAATTATTATTGATAATGCAATATTGGCTTTATAGAATATTTTGGTTGTCTAGAAGGAGAAAACAATGTAATTTGTAGAAATAAAACAGATATTAGTTTAACATACTTTTTAGAGGGCAGAAAGAGGCTAATTGTTTTATCTACATTCATTCTAGAATCAAGGGCCAGACCTCTAGTAGAAAAACTAATCCTATCATCCATTCAAATAAATGCAGTCTTTCATGTTCAACTCTACACATATACAAACAGAATAGATATAGAAATCATCTTAAGGAAGTTAGGAGAAGGTAGCACTGTTTACTGCATGTGTTGGGTTACACTTAAATTTGAGGATGTATGAATACAAATCTTTTTGAAAGAGGAGTTTTAAAACTCTAAATCATAATGTTATTTTTTCCTCCCAAGAAAGGCCATCAGATAACTGGGACACGAGGTGGTGGTTTAGATTTCCTAATTGTGTGCCATTATGAGCAAGTAGTCATTAGCACTCAGACTCTGCAAGTGATGAAGTGATTCCTTTGCTATGTGATCTAGAAGCCTGGGCTCTGTGTTTTCAGATTAAAATAAAGACTACGAGTCTAAACTTCAACCATGTCTGAATGCTTGTGGGCTGTTTTCCCCACAACCGACAACCTTGCATAAACTCCCAACTTTTAAACTGCTAAAACCATGGAAACATTAATAATGGCCTTCCTTCATTAAACCTCAACTTCCCGCCCACTTGCACCCCTGACCAATTTACCCACTCACTTCAAAGCAAGCAACAGCAAGCATCCTGTTCAGTTACTCAGTAGGGTCACTGTATCTTCACCTAAAACCTTCAAACATAGAACACCAAATTCACAAAAATCTTCATGATCTCCACACTCCTCCTCCTGCATTGGTAGCAACTATGTAACCTCAAATTTTTTTGCTTTACATTCCATTTTTTCAGTTCCATCTATATGGAGTAATGACTGGCTTTCCAACACACACACACGCACACACAATGCTACAAAGAAAAAGCACACATACATACAATAATTAAATGTTCAAAGAGGCTAAGCAAATATTAGGCAATCAATGTATAGCTTTCCAAATAAAAAAAAAAAGAATGCAGCTATTTATTGCCCAAAAAACAGCATTTTAGGCTGAAATAATAATTAGTATTTTCTCAGAATTTAGCATTTGTCAGACACTATGGACTAAGTAGTTTACATGGGCCATCTTACATAATCTCCATAAATACAATTATACAATTCAAATTTTCCAGAAAATCAGTGAGGCTAAGGGAAGCCGAGACACTAACATAAAGCTGCTTAGAACAAGAGCCAGGACTCAAGCGGGAGCCACCATATTGCTGCCCTGGTTACTGTGCTTGTCTGATCACAGCCCATATTACGAGCATAGCCAGTTCTCATCTGGGTTTTGAGGAAATCAAATTACTACTCAACTTATCTGGTAAAACTAAGAAAAAAAATCAAGTATTTTTGTTATCAAAAATGTCTATGTCCACATGCTGTTAGTAAAAATAATCTTTCATTATAGCCATCATAAAATGAACAAGCATGGGCAACATTCAGATAGTATATGACCCATATAGTTTTCCTACCATGTCTTTTCAATAAAAAGAGTACCAACTAATGTCTAACATAATAGCAATTTTAAGTTTGGAAGGATGTGGGACTGTGGGACTGTGCTTTCTTCTATTTAATTTTCCTGAAAAAGAGAAGTATTTTTACTTTGGCTTCCCCTTTAGTTAATAGTTATGATTCTTGCAGTTTTCACACTCCCAGTCTGATTCCTATGTATGCAAAGTGTATACAATTCCTGAAGAAATCTATATCAATAGTGTAATATTTAAAAACAAAGATAGTAGGAGGCATCAGAGCAGAACCTTAGACCAGACTACCACCAACACGGGTGACCACTGAACATGGCAACAAGTGCTAGTAGAATTTCTAGAAGAGCTGGCCCATTCTGTCCCTCCCACATAGCCCCTTTCCCCACCTTGACACTGCCTATCAGTGGTGGACCCTGGGTAGTTCCGAGTCCACTCCTTTATCAGTACAGCATGCCCTACAGTCACAATGTTGCCTGAAGGAGTTGGGTAAGGTTTTGGCTCTAGTCTTGCGGCCTCATCTGACCCCATCTTTCTGTGTATCACTCATTTTCTGGAAAGGAACATTTCCAAGTCTCTTCCACATCATCAGTAGGAAAAGAATTTGCAGGCTCTGAGTATGTAGTGACCTAGATAGAAAAAAGGTCTTAGGAGGTGAGACTGAGGGGTGAGGAGGTACAACGAGATACTTTCACTTTGCCAAATTCCCATTCCTCTTTTGGCTTCAGGCAATGCCAGAAGAGAAATCCAAGAGGAGAAACAGCTCTTCCTCTTTCTTTCTGCCTTCTGGCTTGATATGCGTGAACATCTCCCACCCAAAACAGAGATCTTGGGAGATGCAGAGACTTCTCTAACTGCAGGAGCTACAATAAATTTTAGGTACCTCTGGACTCCCTCAGATGGGCATGATCAGGGACCAGGGCAGGGACAGGATGGACAGATGGAAGCCCATCTCATGACCTTTCCAGTAATAATCAAAGCTCTTGGTGCTGTTTCCCAGAGCTAAGTGGCAGAAAATCTGGACAAAGAAGAAAATCAAAATGTTACCTTCCTGTCTTTCTCTGTATACCGCACTTTCACCCCACCCTTCCTTGGTGCTACTTCAGAGAGGAGCAAAGTGGTGCACCTGGTAGGAGAGTGATCTCCAGGACAGGTGAGCAGTTCTGCCCTCGGGAATGGAAGGCAGAATTGGTTTGGACATGAAATCCTAGCTCACAGGACTGTGGCCAGAGCACAGCCTGTAATTAAATGTGAACTTGCCAGGGGCTCTCCTAACACATGAAGCAAAAAGTCAATGTTTGATAGACTGGGACTCATTCCAAACTCCAGCTCAGGGGCCTCCCCATAGGGACTAGTTCAAACAAATGAGATTTAATGAAACAATTTACATCTGCTGCATGGAGGGCTGGGCTCACAGGTCAGACTCTGAATCTTCCATACTACCATGCAGCTTCTTCTAAGATACTCAGTGCTGTTACTAGGATTTTATTGCTTTATCTTGCCCATTAGGCAAAGTTGAGGACTAACATTTTCTAGACTTTATGTCCTCAACACCAAATATGCTAAGGATGCACTGTCTATGAAGGCAGCCATTAGGTATGTGTGGATTTTAAGTCTTTGAAATGCGGGTGGTCCAAATTGATACCTACCACAAGTTCAAAATGCAAAGCAGATTTCAAAGACTTAATGTGAAAAATACGGCTAAATATCTCATTAACTACTTGCATTCTTTAAATACTGAAATGTTAGTATTTTAGACAGATAAAAACGTATTATTAAAATGAACTTCTCATCTCTCTTTTTTAAATTTCACATGTAACCCATATTATGTTTATATTGAACTGCATTATTCCGAGTATCCTATAAGTACTGACAAATAAATGAATAAATAAATAACAAAAAAATTTTAAAGGTTGGCTTAAGGTCAGTAATAATGTTTTTAAATCAATATACAGATAGTCCATCTGGGTCATTGCTGTTTTTTGAAATGATTTTTGTATCTAAAGCTGCATTTCATTCTGAGTCATCTGCTATGAGAAAATGCTTACTCATCGCGCAAAACTCCTAAAGGATGTGAGAGACAGACAGACCCTCAGCCAGGCCACACGAACAAGGCCAAACTCAGCCTTCAGTCCTTTGGTAGGGATTCAAGGGAGGACAGAGATGACTTCACACACTGCAAGAAAACATCACAGAGACAAACTAACTGACCTGAAAATCCCCCACAGCTTTTCAAACTTCTTTTCTCTTAACTATAACATCCTCAATCGACATGATGGCTGTTGTGCATTCCATAGAATTATTTTTAAAAATACATAGTCTTCTACCATTAGTTAAAGAAGAATTAACATCCATATTTCACAAATTTTAAAACAAAACAAAACTGAGCAGGATGTAACACTTCCTAATTCATTCTCGGATACCAAAGTTAGACAAACATACAATGAGAACAGAAAACTACAGAACAGTATCTTTTATGCATGCTGATACAAAAATCCTAATAAAATACTAGAAAATTGTGTAAAATAGCATATTAAAAGTATTTTACACCATCACCAAGTGGGATTTATTCCTGGAATGCAAGGATAGTTTAACATATAAAAATCAATTAATGCATTAAAGTACATTAACAGAATGAAGGAAAAAACCTTTAGCAAAAGTGAAGGGAACCAAGAGATAGAAAAAGAGAGACAAAGAGGGGAAGGGGAAGTAAAAAGAACTAAGATGTGTTACGTACATGTACTAACTCTCCGTGAGAAATATAATCATAATGTCTTGTAACTATGTATTAATACAAATAAGTTTTTTTTAAAAAAGAAGTGATTCAACCCAAAAAAATGAATGAAAGATAAAAATACATGATCATTTCAAGTGATACCAAAAAAAGCTCTCAACAAAATACAAATATATTCCTGATTAAAATATTCAATGAACTAGGAAAAATGTGGTACTACTGAAACAGTAAAAGCCATGTAGCAAAAATCTATCATGAACATCATACTCAATGGTGTCAGATAGAAAACTTTTCTAAGATCAGGTATAAGGCAAAGACGCTTGCTGTGACCACCCTATTCAACATGTTTCTGAAAGATCTAAGCATGAAAAATAAAGAGGCATCCAAATAGCAAAGGAAGAGGTAAAGTACGTTTTCACAGATGGCATCATATTACATAAAGAAGTCTTTAAGGCTACACACATACACACACACACACACACACAGAGAGAGACAATCTGAATAAATGAATTTAATGAAGTAATAGAATACAATGTCAACATAAAAATCAGTTGCATTTCTCTACAAGAACAATGAAAAATCTCAAGAAATTACAAAAATGATTCCATATACAATGGTATCAAAAATAATGAAATACTTAGAAATTAGAGAGGTAAAACATTTGGAAAATGAAAACTATAAAACACTGATAAAAGAAACTAAACACATAAATAAATGGAAACAACTCATGTTCAAGAATCAGAAGACTAAAGAGTTTCCCCAATATTACTCAAGAGAAGCTATAGACTCAATACAATCTGTACAAAAATTTCAAAGATGATTTTTGCACAAATAGAAAAACCCATCCAAAACACTCTTGAAAGAATAAAAATCCTGGAGGATTCAATCCCTGGCTTCAGAACTAACCACAAAACCTCTATAATCAAAACAGTATGGGCCTAGCAAAACACAGTCATTTACATCAAGAGGACACAATAGAGTGGAGATATCAATCTGTAGATATGGTCAAATACTTACTAACCAGGATGTTAAGACCACTCAACGCAGAAAGGACAATCTTCCCAATGATGATACCGAGAAGACTGAATATCCACATACAAAAAATAGAGTCAGATCCTCACTTATCACTATGTACAAAAGCACATAAAAGGATCAAAGATTTAAAACTATGAAGCTCTTAGAAGAAAACATCAAATGGAATTTTTATACCACTAGAACTGGCAAATATGACATCAAAGGTATGGGTAACAACAACAAAAACAGAGAAATTGTACTTGATAAAAATTTTAAAGTTGTTCATCAGAAGACACTTCATGAAAAGGTATCACAAGTAATGGAAGAAAACATTCATGAATCATAAATATTTAGCGAATTAGTGGACTTCCAGGAAGACGGTAGAGTGATAAGCAGCAGAAAAAGAGCCTCTCTGAGATTTGGTGAACAGACACTGGAAAATAGCAATGGGAGGAAGAGAAGAAGGATGGTAGTAGGTCCGTTGGACCCAGGAAGGATATGAAGTAAGAAGCCCACAGAGAGAGTGAAGAGAAAAACTTCAACAAATAAGGAGGTGGTAGGCCTTCTCCCTGAGTGAGGACTCACTGTGTGGGAGAAGTGGTTCAAACCTGCCGACATATGGTGACTGCTGGCAGCCTCAGAGGCCTCCACACAGAGATGCAGCAGTGCACCACAGCAGTGAACACCAGGGACTGCACTGACTGGCCAGTGGGATGGATTTAGCCATCTCAAAGAAGAGGGCAATTGGCCAGGAGCCATACTGGGGAGGGGACAACTGAGCTAAGAACTCAAAACAGTTGCTGGCTCCATCTAGCCGCTCCCAGATGAATTCAAGCCTGCAGAAGGTGCACTGACTACTGCAGGCTGAACAAGTATAGTTCCAGTCTCATGACGAGAATCCAGCCTGAACTTCAGGGGATATAAATGTGCAGGCTCACTGAGATTATCCACTAGCTAGCTTGCAAGGATAATTCAACTTGGATCTGGACTCTGTCTTCACATGCTGTCTACCAGAGACAGCAGAGACAAATCTGAAATTTTTTTCTCTCTCTCTCTTTTTTTTTCCCATTTTTTCTTCATTGTTTGATCTTGTTTTTATATATGTGTGAATGTGGTTTTTAGTGGTTTTTGTGTAGTTGTTCTGCTTTGTTCTGTTCTTCATTTTATTTCTTCCTTCTCTCTTTCCCACATGAATTCTGAGCCACTTGCCCAAAGTTTCGGTGATCCTCTTTGGTCCTTTAGTCTTGCTTCTAGTTTCTCCCTCTTCTTCTATTTCTCTATTTCTTCCCCTAACCCCTTTCAAAATTTCTCCCTTGAGGGTAAAATTGGCATGTTGATGGCTTATGTACTGCACACAGTTTCCTGGTTTGTTTTAGATTTTGTTATATAACCATAAAATCTAGTTTATGTGGTTAAAGGTGCAAAGTAATGGTTATCTCACTTTGTCATTTCCTAGGCTGTATTTCATGCTATTGTTATTGCTTACTGCACCACCTTAGCCAAAATGACATAATTGTTCTAACCAGCTGTTCTTCCTGGTATGCCAAGACAGATATTGCCTAACAGTCATAGAAAATACTGTGGGACCAGTGCCACAGAACCAGGGGTTGGGCCAAGAGGGCTGCAACTTCTCATTCCCAATAAATTGAAGAGTTAGGATCTTGCAAAGCTCTAGAAAAAAATCAAATTAAAAATAATTTCTCATATAACTTTAGGGACAGTGATCACAATGGAAAACATGATTAATGACTCTAGAGCAGACATAGATTTTTTTTTAAAAAAGTATGAGGAGCTTAGGATAATGATGGAAACCATGAACACCCAGCATAGGAAAGAAATGGAACCCATAACAGATTCAAGCAGGTTTCTAGGAGATGAAAAATTCCACTAAAAGTACCTATAGCAGAATAAATCTATGTGAAGACAGAAGTACATATATAGAAGATAGGCTTACAGTTAGTGATCATGAAAGGAAAGAGTTCTTCAGAATATAATGAATTATATTCTGAATATATAAAAATACCTCAAACAATCTGAATAAAATTGGGACAAAGAATTCATAGGCAGTTCTTCAAACAATATACAAATTAAAAGATACTCAAAATCTCTAATTATTAGGTAAATACCAATCAGAAGCACAATGAGATACTACCTTACACTCATTAACATGATTTACTATTACTAAAAAGAAAGTAAACTGCTAAGGAGCATATGAAAATAATGGAACCCTGTGCATGCTGATAAGAAAGTTTTCCACATCTACTGTGGAAAACAGGATGGCAGACCCTCAAAATATTTTTTAAAAAATTAAAACTAGCAACATTGTATAATTCAGCAGTCCCACTCACAAAATGTACAGTATTCAAAAGAACTGAAAGCACAATACTGAAGAAATATTGCACATTCATGTATATGGCAGCATCATCCATAAAAATTAAAACACAGAAGCCAGTCCATCAATGAATGAATAAATGAATAAGCAAAATTTGAAACATCATACAGCTGAATACTAGCTGACTTAAAAAAGGAAATAATTTCTGACACATGCTGCAGTAGATGAACATTGAGTATATTATGCTCAATGAAATAAAAATAAGCAAGTCATAAAATGGTAAGTAATATGAGTTTCCTTACAGGTGGTAAATAGTGTAGTCAAATTCATAGACAGAATAGGATGGTGGTCCCAGAGACTGACGGGGAGGTGGGAGTGGACTGTTAGCATTCACAGTTGTGGAGCTTCAGTTTAGAGGCATTAAGCCATTCTGGAAATGGATGTGACACTGGCTGCACAGCAATATGGAATTAGTTAATGCTGCTAAGCTGGATCATTAGAAATGGTTATGATGGTACACTGTACGGATGTATATTTTGCCATTTAAGAAAAGGAAGAAAAGAAAGAAGAAGAGAAAGAGGGGCTAAGGAGACTAATTTTTTAAAAACTGGGAGTGAGACGCTGTTATGACTTGTATCTAGATGTCCCTGCAGAGCCTCATGTGCACATAGGTGGGGCTTTTGGAAGTGGCTAGATCATTTATGTATAATACTGGATTAGGCTGTGATAACAGAATCACTTTGCTGATTGGTTTAGCACAGTTCTGTGAGTGGCTGAATGATATACTGAAAAGAGGAGGCCCACCCTTGGTGTGGATGGCACTAACCAGCAGGCTTGCAGCCTGGGTGGAAAGGGAGCCTCGCTGCTGCTGCTGTTTCTTGTCAGCCCTGCCAGGGACTGTTTCTCTCCTGCCATGCTGCCTTATCTCAGAACCACCTACGTATGGATTGAAACTTCTATAAACTTGAGTTAAAAGTTTTTCTCCTTCAACGTGTGGGTGTCCAGTATTTTGTCCCAAGTATTGTAACAAAAACAGAAACAAAAGGAGGCAGCCGGCTTAAAATGACCATCGTATGATCCCAATTGGAATTCACACGGGCACCTCCATGACTGCTAGAAATGTTGACGGAGCACTACTGCTCCAAACCAGAGTCTCGAGGATGACATCTTGTCTTTTGATCTGTGTGCGACCTTTTCATTTTGTCATATGAACCTGGCAGTGAGATTCATAAAATAGACCAAACAGACCAAGTAGGCATACAAAAAGAAAAGAAAGAAGAAAGTGTGCTCACCACCTATTTTTGTTGGAATTATTTATTCTCTCAACCCTCCATCCACATTCCAAACCCCTCACCTAACTTTACCTATGCCAAAGTTGAGAAACCCCAAAGTAATATTACCACCAAGAATATTTTCCAGATTCTATAATGTTACTTCTGAACTGATGTAACAGGATAATAATGAGACATTGTGCAACGAATCCTGCTGTGCATTAAAACACATTAAAAATAACAATATCGTATACAGCAACTTCATACTAAGGAGATAATTTCACAGATGAGAAAACTAAGACTAACAAAATAATTCATCCAGGAAAAAGGAAGGTGCTTTATTAAACTAGGGTCTGTTTGACTGCAGTTGATGTGAGCACACTTTGTCATTTGGGGCCATCTAAATAAGAGGAGCATTAACAAGAGGGGAAGTAAAAGCCAGTGGAGGTGAATGTGTGTGGAAACTTGCATGCTAACACCACTGCGAGGACCTGCCTGACACCATACTACACGCGGTGTGTTGGGGCTAAATGCCATGTCCCACATCCATGTGAAAGTCACTGTCTTATTTTTAATCTCTAAATCCTGGACTTGCAAACAAGAATAAAAAAAAAATAACTCAACCTGCAGAGGACAAATTCTGGCAGGAGAAGGTTAATAATTTGCTTTTCTATGGTGCCTTTCTCTGTATTGCATGGTAAAGGAGTCACATAATAAGAAAAAACATCAGAAAGAAAGCAGAAGCTTTCTTCAGCAAATATATTGATCCTTAATGAAACAGTTTCCTCAAAATTATGTCTGCTGCTTTCTACAATATTTTGCTTTCCGTAAAAGGAATACACGGTTCATAGAAGAAGCATCTTGTATCATTTGGTTCTTAATAGACAGCTGTGACTAATGTATGCCTCAACCCATGTTACAGTCCTGAAGTGTACACCCTGGAGCTCAAATTATTAGGCAATTCAGTGAAATGGGACAGAAAACCCTCTAAGGAGCCATGAGCTCCCAAGTCTGGTATCCTCATTTCTAATCTCACCCGGAAACCCAGAAAATCACTTTCAGATCCGTCACAGGATCTAAACTCTGCCCTACAGGAGAAGCTCAGTGCCATGCAGTTTTTCCCAGTGGCTCTTCTCTTGCCTTGACAGTTATTAATTTCTTTTTTGAAGCTCACAAACTTCTGCGCTTAACAGCAAAGCTTTCTTGTGACACTGCCCACCGCCCATCTCTCTTATCCATTTTTAAGGGCCTAGAAAACACAGACAGGGGAAACAAAGGGCGAGGGCCAGTCTGTGACCTCTGTCTGGACTTAGCCAAGCGTGATATGTGAATCAGGTGTATGGAATGGAGGTTTCCATGGCAACGAGACTGCCAGGCCTGCAGGGCCCTCACATACTCTTTCTACCAAGGTAACAGAAACAATGAGGCCACCTGAGGAACCTCAGCCAAGGGGGAGGTGACCATGTTCAGAATTCTCCTCGGACTGTAAGTACAGGGTCTACATAGACCCCTGCGCCCACTCTCAGCTTCTGATTCTTTCCCATGAGCTCCTCGGGATAATCTATCGCTTCTTTTCCTGGGAGGAAGCGATATTCTCCACAGGCAGCTGCTTACGAAAAAAAGTAGAAAAGGCTAAGAAGAAAGGGTTTAAGTAGAAACAAGAAGCTCTCAAAACATTCAGCTACACTGGCCCATTTGATAGTCGTTGCCTGGCGGAGGCACATAACTTTTCTCCATGCTTCTTTGCTCTACACCTTACAGTTACAGTGTGCTTTTTATCTGTGAACCCAGGACATAAAGAAAAGGTTCCAGGTTACGTGTTGTATTTGATAGATTTTTTTTAAAATTATAATTTTTAATGATAATTAAATTTAATGATAATGATCATTTTAAAGATTTGATACTTTAAAATTATACTAAACTTGTAGAAAAATCTTTTGAAAAACAGACTGCGTTTTCCATCCCATGACATACAGGGAAAATAATAGCTGGACTATTTTAATAAGCAAGATTAGTCTTGGTTAGCTGGAAAAAAGTAAACTGAATGCTGAGCATACTATGTTTTCCCAAAACTGAGACTGCGTCTTACATTAATTTTTGTTCCAAAAGTTGCAAGAGGGCTTATTTTCTGGGATGTCTTATTATTTATGTACAAAAGTCTACATTTATTCAAATATAATAATATTATCTTTTTTTCTGGAGCATCATCGTAACTCTCTAAACCCTGAAGCCCCGCCTGACCTTCTTCGGACTTCATTTTCTGTAGAACTACTGGCCCCATCTTTCATGTTCTGCAACCGAGCTCTCCTTAAACAAACACTTCTTGTCCACAGGACCTGCTCACGATGTGCTGGCTGGCAATCACTTGCCAGTGATTTTATCTCATGAATTCTTCGGCCACATTATAACCTCTTGCAGGCTGGGCTTCACAAAGTTGGCATTAAATCAAGTGTTGGTGGAAGATGTACGAGACAGGAGTGGCAACAGAAACAATGCCAGTTAAGAATGATGGTCCATGCAAAAGCAAGGAAAATAATGCAGACACCAAAATTCAGAAAATGTGTCTTTATCTCACATGAGCACATTAAGTTACACAATAAGTCTGTTACAACATCGCACATATTGAATGATGAAGATTCAGACTAGACACAACTATGTTTGTTCATTATCAAGTATGCACATTTTCTTGTGTTGTGTCGGTACTCTGACTGGTAATAAGTCTTGAGTTCATCTGTTTACATAGGCATTTACCCATTGTCCAAAGGTTCTGGCTTGTGTATTTACAAATAGTTAATTATATTAAGTTTTAATGTTAAAATTATTTATATTTAATTGTACATTATTTGATAATTCAATGTGTCCATCGTGTATTGCAGTGGACATAATAAATGCAGCCATCTGGCTGATGAACTGGGGCTTATTTTTCTGGGTAGAGCTTATATTATGAGTAGTCTGAAAAATCATGCCAGGACTTATTTTCCAGTTAGGTCTTATTTTCCAGGAAATGCTGTATCTATGTTGATAATGTCACTTTTAAGTTCATTTTCCTGACTTGAGATTCACAGACATTACGCATCAGAATAAGGCTTCCTTTGGTAGCAAATCATGGAAGACAACAATCTCACTTCCCCACTCTCCACCTTTCTTAGCTTTGCTCCAGCAAGAACCTTTGCCTGCCTTCTTACCACTCTCCAGAAGTTGGAGAAAAGGACCCTATGCTACCTTTGCTGACGACCAGCTCATTTCAGTCAATTCCAACCACCGCTGCAATAATCATCCCATTCATTCTGCCTTCTACATGAGAGAAGTCCAAACTAAACTTTGACCACATCACCTGTGGGCTATTAACTTTTCAAGGTTCCTTGTGGTGCTCTGACAAGTACTGATCCCTAACCCTGGCTTCCAAAACCACACATAATCTGGCCTCTACCTGTCTCTTTATAGTTTTATTTTCCTCCAGTCCACAATTGACATTTCACATTGCAGGCAAACTCAACTTTTAAAAAAAATTGCTTAAAAACAGTAGTGCTTATCAGAGAGGGAAAGGTTCTAAGACCCTTAGATGATGCTAAAATCACACTGATCCTTGCATAAACTAAGTTTTCTTCCTATACACATAGACCTTCATAAAGTGAATTTATACTTTAGGTAGAGTAAGGTACTGACAATAATAAACTAGGATAATTATAACAATGTACTGCAATAAAAATTATAGGAATGCAGTTGGCATTACAATGATACTGTCAAACATCGAGTGATCATGGGCAACAGAAACCTCGGAACTCCAAACCTCAAGTGAGGGGGTACTTACTGTGTATACTATTTATCTCTTTTAACTATGAATGCCTACAAAGAGCACTTAATCTTGTTTTAACAACTCAGCTCAGTGATCTCTTCCTCCAGGAAACTTCAGCCTCTGGACAAACTTCATCATTAAGGTCCTTCCAAGGAGGAGCCATAACATCCCAGCTTTCCCATCACAGGTATGGAACATCACTAGACTCTCACTGCCTGCTCTGCATCCACAATCTCTAGTCACCTGCAAAGAGGAACAGATACACGCCTTTTCCCCCCTGGGGCTTAACTCAGAGACCAGCATACAGTACATGGCCAAGGAGGAGTGGTCAAAAACCAATGAATGCAAGACAGAACACAGGAATAGACAGAGCAGTGGGTGAACAGCATCAGTGTGGCACAGTGGACCACAGACAGCTCCTACAAACCTGCCGCACACTTCAGTCAGCCTATGCTGTGGACCAGTACTACAGCTTTGGGAGAGTTACTAAACCTCAGACTGCTATTTTGAAATGGATGCAGCACCCGCCCATTATTATTATGAACAGCGCATGAGACTGGGCAATTCTATGGAAAACTTCACTAACTCTCCATATAGGGACACTTCCTAGCAGTAGGCTAAGTGAGAGGGATAAGGACAGAACTTGAATCGAAGCTGTGGGGGTGGCAAGATGCATGAGGGAACCAAAGAACTGTACCCACCAGGCTTCAGAAATTCACAGGAGGCTTCTTCAAGGAGCAGACAATTACTTTTCTGAGGTACATTCTCTTCTTGCCCACTTTGCACCTAGACATCCATACTGTTCACAATTTCTTGTTTATGTACCATGTCCATTTCTATCAATGAGTACTACATATTAAGTATCCCAATTCCAAAATGCCTGGCAACAGAAGTGTTTCAGAATTCAGTGTTATCAACTTGGGAATATCTGCATAATTTTTACCCAGTGAATCAATACTAATCCTAAAATTTGAAATCCAAAATTTAAAACCATTTTCAATGTTGTGTCAACACATCAAAAGTTTTGGATTTTAGAGCACGTAGGGTTTCAGATTTGGCATTCTGCATATTCTCCCTACATCACTGATAGTAGTTCTTGGAACTTTCTTTATTCACACACCAATTGTTAAACACCCTCTCTTTCCCATTATCCCACTGAATATCCTATCATCCTCCAATATTTACAATAAGTCTCACCTAGTTTCCATTCGCCTCCTCCCCGCCTGACTTCCTCCTGTGTTAGGACACATGATCCACTATTCACATCTTTACACATTCACTTTATTCTCTACCTGCTTCACACATGCACACTAGGCCTATCTTCCTGAATGTAGGGAATCACACACAATCAGAAGGAGCATTTCTGGAGGGCTCCATCAGGGGCAAGTCTGAGTTACCAAACATGGGTTTAGCAGAGAAGGTAAGAGCCCAGAAATGTATTATGAGTCAGAAAGTAATATAAACGAGGCTGCCAAGAAAGCAAAATATACAATGAGAAAACTTTACGATGCTCACTTTATGATGAAGAAGAAAACCCAGGATAGTGTTTTGGGAGGGGTGGTATGTGAAGTGGCTTCAAGGAAGAACGTTCCAAGCAATTCTTTACACTGAATAGGAGAACCAACAATAAGGTAGAAGAAACGGAAACACAACTGGAAATGGAAACACAAGATGGAAAGAGCATCACCAGAGTGACACCAACAACACATTGCAGAATAACCCATCCATCCAAGCAGGGGGCACTGTTTTGGTGTATGTTGGAAGTGCCCGAGGTGGGAATAAGGTTTGCAGAGAAGTATGAGACAGCATCCCCACTCACCAGACCCTGAAGGCCTATATAGGGTTATCCAACCCACATGTGCAAAGGTGTAACTAAAGGTATTAATGTAAATGATAAATAAAGACCATCACTACATGCTGAAGCAGTGAGGAGGGTCATCAAAGAGGTGACAGAGGCGCTCTACTTTAAAAAGTCAGAGAAAGAGGGGTCTGCAATGGTAGATCAAGGGAGGGAAACACATCCCTAGTCCTGGAAGAGAAATGAGCAAGGTCTCCCAGAAAAGCCAAGAAATCTAGTTGAAATAAGACTCAGTTAAAGTGACACAGGACACGAACTTGGAAAAGTAGGCTAGAAAATGACAAGACTACAAAGAGAAAGGAGGAAACTGGTGAAGGGCATGTTAGAGAACAAAAAGATGAAAAACTAAAAGAAAAATGATGTTATACTGCACTGCTCACTGGATAATAACTTTTACATGCCCATACTTAAAAAAGGAAATAGGTTGAATAACAACAGTTAAGATCATCAAATCAATAGAGTCATCATTAAAAATCCAGTAGAAAAAAATAGAAAAGGCGCTTGTAGAGAATTTACAATACCCAGGAAGCAAATGTCCAGGGCAGCAATTCACAAAAGAAATAAAAGTTAAAGAAATATGATATTATCTTTTCTCCTAAGTTGGGGAAATCATTTTAAAAGTACTGCTATTGTCTAAGCACAGCAAAATGTGCTACTGGCTATGAGTGTTGAGAGTGTGGAACTTTCCTGTGAAGCAGCTTGGCAATATACACAAGATCCTTGAAGAGACAGAGTATTTATCAAATGGCAAACAGATTTGATGGCGCAACCAGGAATTCAGAAAATCTCTTCACACCCACAGATGCTCTTTACCATATTATGTGCTCTTAACACAATAAACCCTTACCAACACCACACTTCATGAGGCAAAACTCTCACTGGGAAATGGCAAACCAACCTGTGACAACCACTGTAAAAACTGCAATGCAAACATTAAATATCATGCCTGCTCGTCTATTTGTTTAAATCGTAGGAACTAAACCTAGACTTTTGCCCATGCTAGGCAAGTGGTTTACACTGTCAGCCCTAAATATCGCATTTCTTTTATTGTTATAGGAAGAAAGTCAGAATTTGAAATGTGTATGCAGTGTGACTCTGCTTATACATTAAAATAGGTATAGACATAAGCACTTAGAAGTAAACACTGAAAGGAAATACATCCAAATTCTCCCTAGATTATGATTTTGGATTATTTTTGGTTTTTTCTAGAGATATTTTTGTACTTTCTACATTTTCTGTAATCAGTAAGGATTACTATGTAGCTTAAAATTGCACTAGAAAGCCAGGTTTCACGGTATATACCTATAGTCCCAGCTACTTGGGAGGCTGAGGCAGAAAGATCACTTGAGCCAGCAGTTCAAGGCCTGCCTGGGCAACATAGCAAGAACCCTACCCCTCAATCTCTTAAAAATAAATAAATGGTGGCCTACACCTGTAATCCCAGCATTTGGGAGGGTGAAGCAGGAGGATCCTGAGTTTGAAGCTAGCTGGGGCCTTATCTCAAAAATAAATGACTGAATAAACATTTGAATATTTCAATACTGTAAACAATATAATGACTTTAATGAAAAAGAATAAATACAGCTATCTATGAAGAATGAAAACAATCTGCATGTTCAGCTAGCAAAGGATAGAACCTGAACTCTCCAGATAAGAGTGCATTTCCTCTCTCAACCCTGGAAGTACGTGTCATCCTAAAAAATGATGTACAGCATTGTTCAGTCCACATTTTACTGCCCATAGAAATGTCTCTTCATTGCTATCTCCATAAGAAGGCAGTTATAAAGAATAAACTTCAACCCTGTTTCAAGCCTTGATCTTCACAGGAGGCCAGAAGTCACGGACTATACAACCCCAGCTCTGCTCTCCCTGTCTGCCTCCTACTCTGCCTGTGTGGGCCTTCCTGTCCTCAGCTGCAGCTGACTATGTCTCTTTCAAAACGCATGGGCTTTGCCTCTGAAACATTCTTCCAGACCAAGATGGCAACATTTTCTTTGCTTTCTTCTGTGTTGCACATAATGTTCAGAATAGCAGCAGCCTCTGTTCAAAGACAACTTAAAAGTTTCAAAAACATAACTCAATGCTAGTTGCCCTTTTAGGATATTTACAAGCACCAAAGGAAACAACTGCATGTGTGGTATCATAAAAAAAGAGTAAACCACATGTCAGAAGTCAACATGACATTCGTTTCAGATGACACATGATGTTCGCCTTGCTCTCAGCAAATGCTGCAGACTGGGACTAGGGCAGGAAGTCGAAGCTGGCAGCAGCCCTCACTGTAGAGGGGGGAATAAGTGGCAGTAACTCGAAAGGAAAGAGAGAAGCTTGAAATTTTTCTATTACCAAACCAGGCAATTAAAACATTAAATGTGAAATCTGAAGCACTGTGAATTTCCTAATATGGTATAAGTGCTGAGTTTCCAAATGATGTTTTCTCATCTTTCAACATATCAAAGAGCATGCCAAAACCCCGAAGAAACATTTCCATTTTGCAAACAAAAATAAACCACACACATCCACATTCTATTAATAGTGTTGTCTTGCCCTAAAGACCCTGCATCCTTAGTCAAAACCCCATTGCAGTTTCCATAAATCTTCACAGTATTGATAACGCTGGTCCAAAATAAACTGGACCCATGTAGGTGAGTTAGGTGGGGCTGAGGCAAAAGTCATCAAACCTCTTCTGTATTTTCCTTACTGGAGACCAAATGTTATGTTCCCTACACTCACACCTAAGGACTCTGTAAATACGTTCTATATCTTTAGCAGTATTTCTTGAGAGGAAAGTTGGCATCAGTTACACAGGTTCAAGCCAACTCTACAACATTTAAAGGAATAAAAAGATAGAAGAATGCAGCTTCAGGACTGAAAAATCCCAACAGAAACTGCTAGATGAAGCCAAGTACAAGGCAAAGATCCCCAAATCTAGACCGCATGTCCTTGCCCCTGCCACAATGAGAAGGCAGGAAAACATCTGTCCCACAGAATTTATGTTGAGACAGGAAAAATACTGTGGTGTTCTCCTTCCTCAAATCAAATGCCTATGAGCTCGCCCAGGTGCTTGGTGAGGGCAGGGCTTGCGGTGAGCACAGGAGGAAGCAAACGACATGAGTTGTGCTCCCAAGGCCGTTCCACTTTGAGGGAGAAACGGAACCTACACATAAAATAACTACATGAAAGAGCAAAGGATTTGCTTACTTCATCCTAAAATATTCAACTAATGTCTGCAAGGACACCCTTACGTTTTTAAGTTTTGAATCATGGGCTGTACATTGTCTCTATCACAGCAGGAAAAAGGGGAAAACCAAGATGATACAGGCACCACCACTGGTCAGGCTAGGCGGTGGTGATGGCGAAAACTGATTCGAGTCATCACCGTGAAAATGACTAGAAAGAAAAGGAAGGGAAAGTGGAAGTGGGGCGAAAGGGCACCTGTTTTAAACCAGCAGATGTGAGTTCAAGACCTGTCCTGTCAACTGAACTGGGAAGAGTTAACTGACTTGTCTCCTATTCTTTTTATTTCAGCAACAGTACACAAGAGCCACTTAAAACTCTACACAATCCTAATATATTGAACCCTACAGAAAAGAACAGTTGAGGTTCTGTTAATATCTGCACTTTACAAATGGGGAAACCTAAGCACCAAAGGGTTCTATATCTGGCAAGTAGTTAAATTACAAATTGAATCCCAGCAATGTGGCTCCTCCATCTGAGCTCCGAAACTCTTTGCATGCTGCGTTTCTAAACTAGTTACTTTTCAATGAAATTACAAACATCGCCTAGCACAGTGCCTGACATTTAGCAGAGGCTGATTAGTTTATCTCTTTCTGTACTTCTCCCTACTCTCCTCACCCCAGTGTCGGGAGGCTGGAGGCAAGATTCTGCATGCACAGAAAGGTAGTTACTTTGGTCTACAAGGGCTCAGGAGGTGCTGGGAAAGCCAGGAAAGGACTTTCAGTTTTATCTCCTGAAGTCTGGAGCCAGGGCACTAACTCAGGCAATGTCCAGTGTCTGCAGACAGAGGTGGCCTCTACTTTTCAGCCAAGACAGGAAGACTGTAGACAAGCCCCGGAAAAATGGCTAGTTCATGATTTCTGCACGTGACGTCAAATGGATGCGCAACACACAAACACATACACATACTCCACATCAAAAACTTATATCCTTCCTACACAAGGGGAAAATAATCGACTTTCCAGAACTTTCCACTGACTAGAAATTGGCAGAGTTTCTGAATCAAGCTGCAGCTTGCTTTAAGGCAGTCCAGACATTGCTGGGAGCAAAAGGACAGAGTATCTTTTGGAAATTATTAAGAACAAATTGGGCTCAGAGACCCAAGAAAGCTGTGTTGTGAAATATGAGAAAATTTTGTTTTCTGGCTCATTGGCAGGATTTTCATGAACTAATGACATTGAAATGGAGGACAGAGACTATTTTTACATCTTTATATTAGTCCAGAATAGCAACAAAGGTGCAAATGTTTTCAATTAAGTGATTTATTTAGTTGGGCAAGTACTAACTTGTACAGAATTAAGAACTTAATATCACTGGCATTTTCCGAGAGCACGAGTCTGTGTTGCTAATTATAAAATATATAAGCACAATATCAAGTAGGAATGCTATGTTCTTTCATTTTTCTTTAATTAATAAAAAGTCCTATTTTACCTCATACCACATTAGGATATTATTTTATTACATAAAAAATCACTATCATTGAGTACTGGAATGGTGTCTCTGACTCAGAATCTGCTAACATGGTTTAAAAGTCATCAAGAAGGAACGCTGACCCTGGCTATGTTCTCTGTCTTGGTCAGCTGCGGTTACTGGGTTCACTTGTATTTGCCAAATCTTGTAAAACTACAGCGCTCCTACCCATGTGGGTTTTTAAAACTACGCATAAGCATCTCTTGCATAGGACTGATTTTCTCCTTTGTAAACCCATCAGCTGCCAGCCTGCTCTTCACGGACTGTAAAGAGAGATGCCACAGGTAGCGCAGGGTACATTCACTGTGACTCGAGTTCTTCACACACTCTAATTACAGTTTGGCAGAAGGAAGAGAGGCAAGCAAAGAAGTCTTCTTCCTAAAATATTCATTAGAAATGGCAATTTTCTACCTGACAAAGATGGAGTCCTTCAACTTGTTCATCTGAGAAACACCATGAATGTGAACTATGCCTTTGGTGACCATATCCAAGCCACATTCAGAAGCTGATGGCTCAGACCAGGCCATTTAAAAAGTGGAGACAGGATAAGGAAGAAAGTGGATTGCACTGAAAGAGGAAGGTGATGTTTCTTAGACTTCGTGGACCTGGGGAAAGCAGAGCTTTCCACTTACGATTTAAGTCTTTACTCCCATCGAAGGGAAGTTTTTCTATGTCCTCAGTCATTTCGAAAGCCATCGAGCTAGGAGGAGAGCAAGCCAGGAAGGCAGCTTACACTGTGTGTGGATGTCTGAGTCAGCAGAAGCCGGAAGCCTTGCAAAACTACTTCAAACAACAAGCTGGGAAGGAAGACAATAGCTCCCACCTTCAGAGAGTGAGAAAAACTTCAGGATCCTAAGGGAGGCGGCCACCCATGTTCAGAGGAGATAAGTGAGAACATGCTCCCGGCTGGACAATAGCGGGGAGACCTGCAGGCCCAGCTGCACACAGAAGCTCTGGGTGGCCTCTGGCCCAGAGCTCCCAGTGGTTCCAGAGCAAAAACACTGTTGCTGGGTGGCAAGTAGCATTCGCCAGTGCAGCGGGTGCTGGGAGGGCAGCCACATGGAGTGGGGCACACTGCACTCCTGCCAGGTGCTGTCAAGCCCCTCTAGGACTTTGAGAAAGCACAGAAAAATCTCCAGGCTGACTCCATGCAAGCAGCTGGTGTCAGGCCTGCCTTCTTACCACCCCATGACAGTAAGCAGAAACCATGGCTAAAAGACTGCAGAAACAGTGCTCTCTCTGCAAGGCAATCCCCGGTGCTCTAGGAAGAGGAGCATAATGAATGCCACTCCGCAAAAGAGCAAGGCATTCCAAATTCAGCCAGAGAGAAGAAAGAAGTTTGCCCACACTGGTCACACAGCAATGAAGCCCCTGGAATTATGACTCCCTTTAACTATGAGGCAAATCTGATCAAGAGTTTACTTTTGTAGTAAGATTTTAAATTGTTTTTTTACTGCGCTAATTGTGCTCTACGTGAGAAAGAAGCACCTCAACATTTAATGAAAAAGGTATGCAAATCACAGTACGAGCTCACTTCAATGATACCATTAGTTGTACAGAAGAATTATCTAAATCAAAATATTCATTTCACTTACAGAATAGTATCTGATGCCCAGTTCTATAGTATTCCTCCATTTCCTGGTCTCACCTTATACTTTTAAACATTTTCTTTTCTATAGTTAATAGGTAGTACACTGGACAAGAAAAATAATTAGTGCTGAAATTTCACACATTCACACATATTCTCTAAACCAAATAATCCCTCCACAGGATCCAATGTTATGTACAAACTCTTCTGAAGAAAACATTTTTAAATGTTAGACACTAATGTACACACACACATATATACAGATACCACACAAATACACTTAGAAGTGTATAACAAATAAAAAGTAATTATAGAAAGTTACAGATGATACAAAAATTAATACTAAAATTGGAGTACTGGTTACAAGTGCTGATGATGTTTTGCATAAAACCAGAATGAACATGGGGTTAAAAATTAAATTTCAGTAACCTGGCATACAGATCACTGAAACAGAGGTTGAAAGGCCCTTCTCCCTTGATTTTCTGTGGGGCCTACATCAAGTTGGGCTAAGCCTTTGCTATAACAACTGCAAAATGGAGATAACACTTCCTGCTACCTACCTCAGAGAGCTGTTAGAAGATTAGATACCAAAAAAGAAATCCTCAAAGCCCCTTGCATTTCTCATAAATGTAAGACAAGCAAGGTACAAAAACACCAACTCTCCCTCCAGACTCATAACTGGGAAGTAGGAACAGAAGAAACCATGCAGCAGGCAGCCCCCCAAAACCCCATGGAAGCAGACCCTGGGCAAACTTCTGCCCAGTTCGTAGTGAAGCGGTGGGGTAAACTCTGAAATGCATGTCTACTCAGACAAAAGAAAGTACTCAAGAAAAAGGGTGGGGGAGCCCTGTTTCCACAAACTGCCTGTAAGTCAAAAGAAGCAATCTTCATAAATAAAATTTCTAATTCTTGCCCCAACGTCTAGCTCTACAAGACAATCAAGTGACAACACGACTTTGGTAATTTTTCAGGCTTAGAAAATCTGCTATTAAACTAAACTGGTTCTCTAGAGGGGTAATGTTAATGACCTCTTCTATTATCCATCCTCATTGAACAAAATCTAAAGCATAGATTAAAAATCTCAGTTTTTACTGGACACCAAGGTTGTGATTGTCTGTACCTAGTTGTCTAAGAAAAGTAGCAATTTATGGGTCCACAAAGAAATTGGGAAACTATTAAATATTCATATATTCTAAAATATTCTGAATTATGGAAAGCTTAAATTTGAATCAATCAATTAATTAAACATACTATACATTATCATTCTATCAAGCACTTATTATGGGTCATGTGTCAGATTAAAATTTAAAAGATAAATCATACCCAATTCCTTTTTCTTCTGAATCCAAAGGCCTAGCAAGAAAAGCTATAGACAAAAGGCAGCATAACACAATTTGACAAGGATTTGACTCAAGCACAAAGTGCAAAGGAAGGACAGAAGGGAGATGTCACTGATTCTGCAAAGAAAGGGACAGAGGGTGGTCTGTAGGGAAATTTCAGAGAATGTGGCACATGCACGGGACTTTGCAAGTGAATTTTGTTTCAACACATTTTGTGCAAGGGAAATGGCCAGTCCCGCTCAGTAAATGCAGCTCACATCTCACAGTACATCTAGGTCTGTCTTGTGCAATAAACCACAGCAGGGATGATGCATATGGCCAGAACTACAGGGTCTTTGTGTGGAAGGGAAAATCACAGCCTGAGATTTTAAGAGGAACTCCACATAGTAGGTACAAGGTGAGGAAAACAGGAGAAGTGACAAGGGTAAGAGAAGTAGCACTAACTCTGGCCCAAGACAAATGATGTTTGGGATCAGTTTGAGGTTGACAGTGTTGCTGAGAACAATACTGTGGGGTTAGGTGAGGTGGATAAGGAGGTAGAGATAAGCCCTGCGGCATTGCAAGCCTACCTAGACCTCAGAAATGATTGAGACCAGGGTTTCTAGGAGAAAGGAATGGGACCACAAGGAGGCAGACACACAGTGATGCAACCAACTGCTGAGCCATGTCAGCAGCCACTAGACGCTGGGAGAGACAGGAATAGGTTCTTGCCAAGAGCCTCTAGTGGGAGCTCAGCATTGTCAATGCAATGATTTGGTTTTAAGTGGTAAAATTTTTAGCAATTTTTTATACCGTTTAGGGGAAATTGATATATGTTGTGAGCAAAAAGTCACACCCTACATGCACTTGGGTGTTATAATCACCAGCCTTTTGGTAAGAATAACTCAGATGGAAGACACACCAGTATCAAAAAGATGTTGAAATCCAGGCTGTTGCTTTAGAGGAGCAATGCATTATTAAACTAAGTAACCAACCCAGATTAAGGAGTAGAACTCAGGTAAATACCCAGAGGAAGTCAATACAAGCGGGGTGGAAAAAGTAAACCATGGCCACAAGGTGACAATGGAGGAGGAAGGAACTAGATCTAAACAGTAGTGGGGACAACAGGAGAGACACAGCAACATAGAGCTCACCACTAGGTCACTAAACGTCTGGTCTAGGGTGGTCACTTAATTCTCAGTACCCAATGAATAGAAGCAGAAAAGAGAAAGGAATGGGAAATATTTCTATGTACCATTTCAGGACTAATTCAGTAATAAAACCAGGGCTAGACCATTATAGACATAAGTGGCTACAGGAGAGGGAATAGTATGGAAATGGGACAGATGAGCATGAAATGCTAAAAGTGTGTTATTCAGTCCATAAGAGAAATAGCATAGAGATCTATGTCAGAAGGGTGGCAGCAGAATGGGTCCTCCAAAGTAGACTAGAGAGTCCATTAAGAAAGTGACCACACTAGCACCCTGGAGGTCATAAAGGGCCAAACAGAAGGAAGGGATATTGGGAATGGTTTTGGGTCATGTTTGGAGGACCTAACAAGTTACTTGGATAGGGAATGAGTGATTGATAGGAGTGGGTGGAAGTAGGTGACAATAATCTTTGAAATAAAAAACTTGAGGTTGTAGTGGAAAGCAAAATGAGTTTGTCTCTCGCTGTACTGATTTTGATGTATGGGGAGATTTTGCCAGGGGTGACAGCTGTGGTCAGTGAAACACTGGAATCCGAATGATAAAAGAAAGTCAGAAATGTCAGAATGTCTGCAATATGCTCTCTCTGCCTTCCTTCTGATTCATCACTATGGAAGGGACCCAGAAAGGAGCCCTAAAAATAAAGTTTTAAGCTATACTCAAACCACCCACTCATAAGAAAAACCTTGCAACTCCACCATTTTAAAGTAAATCTATTAGAAAATTTCTAATATGAGGGAAGAAAATTCTGACGTTAGCCATCTTGCTTTTTTGTCTGGCAGATGGTTTTGAGAATTGGCAGTGGAGTCCAGGCATCCATGGATCAAGGTGGGAGTGGCGGGATGAGAAGTATATTCAGTAGTGACCCCAGGAATGATCTGATGATGGAAAAGAGGTCACACTTCTTCACTGTACAGAAGATGTCAAGTTAGATGTGACTGCAGCAGTAAATGCAGACCCGACAAAGAGAAACAAACAAAACCCAGTATGTTCACTACTATAGACCACCTAGGAAAAGGGAGCAGGAGAAAAAGTAGAGACACAGATTTATCTGAGAAAGACAATTATACTAAGCATATGTGGAAAGGATTCACTTGAGCTCTAATGCTATGAATTCTGTTTACTCACTACTACCATTCACAGATGGACAGTGGTGCTTTCAAGGAGAACGCAAACTGCTTCCTGCTCTAGCTTGTGACTTTTATCATGGTTAATACTGATTAAAATATGAAAATGGCTTGGACAGGACAGCACTTGAAATTACAGATTAGACGGTAGGTACGTTGATGGGGGAAGGCAGCATTTCACAATACAAACGTGCGAAGGATGATGATACAATCCCTGTTCTCAAGCAATTGTGTAGTAAGATAAATAGACTTTTTGGCCCCACAGCAAAGACCATGGCAGAGCAGAAGTGACAATAAAACAGGACCTCAATCTTAGTCAACTTTGAGATTTAAAAAAAAACATAAACATCCAGAGGAAACACATAAAGCACCAAGGAAAATATATGTAAGTAAATAAGCAAACATATAAACATAAATAAGGCCTTAAGTTTAACGATTATCATGGAAACACATCTCAGTTTCCACAACTTAATGTTGAAACTCATGAGAAGTCCAGGCAGAGTGCTGCTGTTCCAGAACAGAGCGGACAGTATCAGCAAGACACAGCACCTGCATCTGAACACGACTTCCATGCACACAGTCACAGGCAACATTGCCTCGGATCCCAGGTAGGATCATGCATAAGTCAACTTCTCTACTTCAGACCAGAGATTCACTTCACATTCCATTATTTAGTGTCCACCACATAAGGCATGCTTATCACAATGTAAGTAATGATACCTGCCCTAAAGGAGTTACAAAAATGGGCAGGTAATAGTTAATTACTTAATAAGGCAAGAAATGAGCAATATAGAAAATATAAGTACACATTTTAATGGAATAGGAGGTATGAAAGATGGGTAGACTAGAACCAACACTGGAAGAACAGGGCCAACAAATCTGAGGGGACATACGGGTGAAGGAGATTCCAAAGGATTAGAATATAGCAAGAGTCTGGAGTGATGGAACTTATGACACAAAGCAGGAAAGCAAGCAAGCAAGATGAGAGAGAGAACAAAAAAGACAAGAATAAAACAAGAAAAGAAGAAAGAAAGGAAGAAAGAAGAAGAAAGAAAAAGAAAGAAAGAAAGAAAGAAAGAAAGAAAGAAAGAAAGAAAGAAAGAAAGGAAGGAAGGAAGGAAGGAAGGAATTTTTGCTGCAGAATAGAAGAAACAAAAGATAAATTATAGGAGGGCCAAAGGAGGACAAGCTGAAGAGGCCCCTGGACTTTAATGAGAACCCAGTAAGTTTCAGATCAGGAGGGAAGGTTTTAGATCAGTAGCTGAGAGACTCAGGGAAGATAGGACTAAACAAACATGCCATAGAGACTAGTTAGGAAGCCATTACAGTACACAGGCAGGAAGCCATGAGCTCTTGAGCAAATAGGAAGCAAAGAAAAAACTGAAAGAGAGAGGGTTGGGTGAGAGAGTAACCAATAAAGTATCAGAAGTTGGAGTGGTTGGGTGGATAAAGAGAAAAAGGATACAGAAAAGTTAAAAATGGTCAGTGGTTACACTGCAGTAAGCAGAGAAATAAGGATATCACCAATAAGCCATTGGGAAGGAAGGAGTATCTAGCTTCAGAAATGATTGAAGACCCTTCAATTTGGGTAAGGATGGTATAACCCAGTCAAAACAATTTAGAGTGACTGTGAGTAGTCTAGACTGAAGACAGGTTAGAAGTCATTAGTCTGGAAGGAACTTGAAATAATAATACAGGCTTAGAGAAACCATTTAGAGAAAGAATTCAGAGGCTAAAGGCCAAGAAGGTTTTGAAATTTCTCAAGCACACATCATAGGGTTTTCTTTTAGTGGCAAGCTGTCAGAAAAATATTCTAAACCAAAGAATTTGGAAATACTTCAGAGATGAGACCGGACTTACATAGCGACTATAGTTCTCAAAATATTCAAAAAACAAACATCTAGAAAGCGAATCATCTTAAGACATCAAACTTACAATTCCATGGTCCGGAATGACATTAGAGTTCTAAGGAATCTGACAACAGAAATAAATTATGATTTACTAATAAGCTGATTTTATTAATAATTTAACACTAAAACCAAACAATAACAGTGTCACCAATGAGTATGCAGAGTTTGGAATTCTTAGCACTGTAAGCTTCTGTGTCAAAGGACCACACAAGGTTTCTGAAGCTAGGAAAGTAAATCAGATATTCTCTTTGGTTTTTTCAAGTCTCTTTGGGAGACCATGAAGCCAATACAGACTGAGAGATGGTTCTGGAACTTGACATTAATTAAGACGAAATGACATGGGCCTGCATTCCTATAAGCGCACAAAGAAATCAAGTCCTATCTGCTAGTTAAAGATGACTTAATGATCATATTAGAAACAAAAGATGACACTGTCCTCCTGTTTTATTTTTATCCCTTACTCTTCACTAATCCACCAAAACTAAGCAGGAAATCACTTCTTAAAGCAGCAGCATCTAAAAATATGACTAATATTTATATGTTACTGATTTTGTTTAGTGATAACTACTATCATTTATTTACTACTCCTTATGTATCTGGTACTATTTTAAACTCTTAAACATTCAACAAAAGTCTATGCAGTAAGTTTCACAATCACCAATTTTATTTTAAATAAGGAAAAACCAAACATGCAGAGGCTAAAGAAGTCACCCAAGGTTACAACCGCAGTTTGTGATGAAGCCAGGGTTGAATCCAAGCAGTATGACTAGTGTCTCACATTCAACCTCCCTGCTATCTACACAGTTTCTCAAATACATGCTGTAACACATCGTCTGTTGAAAAAAAAGAGAAAGGATAAACTATTGTTTAAGTAAACACCACCTATGACATAAGTGTTTTTTGATTATTTCAAAAATCTCCAAGACCACCAGACACAAACAGTAAGAACAGCAAAACACACTCAAACACACATATACACACATATACACACAAACTCTCTGAGGATAATTTAAATAAAAAAGATTCCATTCAAATATAGAGAAATTTTTGACCATTTAGGGTGAAAAATTGGAAGGAACAGATTGAAAGGGAAGTTGGAAGCACCCATTGTTCAGCAACTTGTTTTTAAAAAGTGATTATTCTGAAAGACTTACATTTATCTACTTAGGAACTTGGACTAAATGCAGAATGGCTTTTATAATAACTTCAGAATTCACTGTGGAGTACTCTCCAATTTTTTTTTTCTCCCACCGCCCCTAATTTTAGTCTAAAGCTGAGTTTAAATGAATTATACAGGGAACTGGCATGTGATCCTCGGTAAGTGTGACAAATTTGCCTTAAAAATGGAAGTTTCAACCTGAATTTGTGAAAAGGAGATTTCAACCCAAGGCTTTCCACAATTAATACGTGAATTGTGTCATTAGTGCTCCTAATACTTCTCTAATTTACTGGTTTTATTTTGCTAGTTTTCTCTAAAACACTGATCTTTTTCTTATGTCAAAACTTGGAGAAGGAAATGCACCTAAACAGAGGTATTGAATGGCAGAGAAAAACACAGTCAAGGATCCAGTGAGCATATTATATTTCCCATCCAATTCTCTTTCAAATATGCACAGAAGAAAAAGAATGATTTTTGGAGTCAATCTTCCACAATCCTTTTATAATCCAGAGACTGACAACCCAGAACATAAGTGATCGGTATGTCACATGGTTCCCTCAGAATGGGAGCAGGATGCTAGAAACAGCATAAAAGTTTTATCCCAGCCATCAGAGTGACTGGAACCTGTCTTACCCCGCCACTTCCTTCCGCATTATGTGATGTGGAGAATGCTGCAAGAAAGAAATGGGTAGCCATATACCTCTCCCACCCTAAGACCCCAGAGTAGTCATCAACATGGGCAGCACGCTGGGGATCAGCAAGGAGGAAGACTGTCAAATTCAAAGGCAGTGTGAAAAGCAGCCATGAGCAGCTCAGCATCAAAAGAATTTTCTTCCTTTTGAAATTAGTTCCTATCAATGACTTCGGGATCACATGAAATTTTAGAACTTCTCGGTGCTCTGAGAGTCTTAGCTGCTTAACTCTATCCTGCAGGAATAAAAAATGCAATCGGGCTGAAGCAGCTTGAAATTTCCCTTAAATCACACTTTCTTCTTCTTACTGCCTCCTTGCAGGGTGCTGCTTACTGCCTCCTCCTACATAGAAGAGTGTGAGCCCATGTTTCCAAAACACCATTCCACAGAAAGCTCGTGTCTGGGGCACTTGCTTATGTGTAGTCTTGAAAGCAAATGGTCCATGCTGCATTGTGGGAGACACGCCCTTTTGTGATTGTTCCTCCCTGGAAATGCAGTGTCCATTGTATGCTAGCAAATTCAAGACTTTGAGAAGTCCATAGAAACTTTGCCAACCACGATGCCTTTAGTATGCATTTGACTGTGGGGTACATTGTCACCAATTACTAAAAGGACATAACTAGGCGGCATAGGACACAGTCTTGGAAATGCCCTCTGATTCCAAGATCAGCACTCGGGATGTAACAATCTGTTCCTAAACTACCCTTCATTCTAATTGACAACACACATTCATGACTCTGTGCACTGCATATCTATCTTGGTTTTTCCTGTATAGAAAATCTCTCCTTCCTGTATTTTAAAGAGGTATTTTGTTCATCACTCCTCCTAGAATCTTCACTTTCAATTATTTTATCCAGCTTAATATACAACAATGGTTGGAATAAAATCGCACCTCCAGTGGGACTCTTTCACATATCTGGTATATGTACATAATGGCCTCTCAATTACTGAAGGACTCACTTAGACCAGCTCTAAACTCTTAGTTTTTACTGCAGTAACTAATACAGTGTTTTGTTCCAATATAGCAGTTACCCCAGGGCTAAATACTGATGGATTTGGAAAAGCATGCCCGAACCTACCCAAGGTTTACTTCAATACCACACATGATTTCAGCATCAAATAGCCAATTGGCAACTACCATGACTGAGAAACACTTATGAATAGTGCATACTTTCTATTTTATGAAAAATCTTCTGGCCTAGTTATAAAAGACCGAAAAGAACATAATCAATTCTGGTGTCCAAATTAAAATCTCAAAGAATGACTTCATGTACATGGACCTGGTAAGCAATGTGCTCAGTGCTTTACAAATTCAGTCGCACTAGACTTTCCATACCTTTCATACTCAGAGGGCTCAACGTTTCTTTATGTGAAAAACTGCATATATGTATCATATTTATTATATAAATACATTAATAAATATATCATGTATATCACATATATAAGTCATATCACATATATAATATATAATATATATTATCTTTATTTCCTTTCCAGGCTATCCATGTGGATTTCCCCCATCTGAGAGCCTAAAATGAACTTTCCTGTGACAATCTATTACCAATTACATGACATACTCATCTCTATGGAGGAAATAAGTTCATGCCTAGCAGTATTGTGACACTGTTGAAATGAACCAAGAAAAATCACAGATGTCTAAGAGTGCAGAACATCCATACAGATTTCTAGATCCCCAAGTAAATGGATACATAACTGAAGAGAATACAATATGAATTTACCAATATGACTTCTGAAAAACTGCTCAAATATGAAAGTGGCTGGCATACTGGTCAAGTGTTAAGATTTCCCAGATGAAATGAACAACTAAGATACCACTGATAGCTAATGACTGAAATGTTATTAAGGCAGTTCACTACATAACACCATTATTAGAATTACTGTTCTGTGGCACAGATCTAGAAGTATCCACACTAGTCCCAATTAACAGTCCTACACCAAGTGGTATAGGTTCAAAACCTAGCTCCAACTGTAATAGGCTTATGACTTGAAGTCATTTTCTTCCTTCAATGTCACTCATCTTCCTTATTTGACAACTGGGGATAACGTACTATCCACCCCATTGTGTAGAGATAACATCCAGGAAATGCTTTCCACGTTGCTTAGCACTCGGAAAGCCCTGAGTGCTTGGTAATGCTTCACACTTCATGATTTGAGTGAAAGATCTAACCTGGACAGCTACGGCTGCAACACAAATGCAGCACAAGCTCCCTGTTCTACCTCTACTGTGTTTTGTGCCGTTGTATGGATTTCTCATTGCAAATGAACAGGAAAGGTTTGTTGTGGGAATTCATTAGTAATAAATACCAGCAGGTCTTAAATTGTTTCTGCCTCCTACAGAGGAGGTAAAATTACAACTTTAGACAAGGGATAATCACCGCTGGAAAATCTAGTAAGCAATCTGAATTAGAATTCTGATATCAATGTATGTGTGGAACTTGCTGTGTGGGTGTGACATCATCATTCGTGGGCATAGCTTCAGCACTGTATAGGAGATGAATAGGTCATTCTACCCAGATTCATTTTGCACAAGAAAAACGTCAATGTTTTTCTCCTTTCCACATTAAAGAAAGAAGTCACAAAAGAAAAGGCTGGGTTTTAGTAAGTCTTTCATTATCACATTAATGAATGCTCTATGGGAAAAAGGAGCACATAGTTTTATCTTATTATAGCTAAAAATTTTCTTACAATAACATACTAAGACATTCTTTCATTATCAAATAAATGTAAATTAGCTCACCAATGACTTAAAAGGTGTCACTTAAGGCAAGATCTGAAACTCAAACATACTTGATAACATCTCCAGTTACTGTTTGCTCTTTCTTTCCAGTATGTTTCTTAGGTCTTTTCTTGGACTTCACACTCACTGTCCCTTGGCTTTTGTTTGTTTTTAAATCTTTGGATCTTACACTTCTTTCACACCTTTTAAATTATAGTTCCTTTTTACCTTTCATCAGACTGATTTCATCTTATAGTAGCTAATTTAACATGAATTTTCTCTAGTGTTACTCACTTGCTAAAAGTGAAGTCTTCATTTTCCTTTTTTCTCCCCTCTCATTCTGCCTTTGTCCTTTAACAAGGATGAGTTTTGGTTTGCAGATGGGGTAAAGTGGAAACTACAGACTGTAAAATGCAAACTAAATCCAGCTTGAGAGCAAGTTTGGAAGCCACCCCTCTCCCAGAGAGCCTGGTCCCTCCTCTCAGAACACCTGGGCCTGGAACCTGCTCGCCATGTTCTCCCTGTCACAGTCACAGAAATAAAAGAGTTTTGTACTACAGGACACACAGAGAAGTTTCTCATTACATATATGACATATGAAGTAAATCAATATACCAAATGTTTCTCATTACATAATAATATATGTAATGAATCATATAATTGTGAGCAATTTTATGTCTTCCCTAATGTAATGTACTAGTAACTCCATTATTTACTTAAGAAAATGAGACCCTGAAATTTTATTTGACATGATTAACTGTCTTATTATCATAAAAATGCCTGAATTTTTGCAAGAAAGGTGTTTGTCCAAAGACTCAGAAATCACAAAATCCTGTACTTTATTTCATGATATCATTGTTTTATCTATGAAGTGATTTTTCATGGAGATCATGACCAATAGGTCAACTTCCCAAGCTATGTATTTTTTAAAAACATTCACATGCATATCTCCATCAAATAAAGAGATTTTACAGGCAGTTAGCACAAGTATCTTCCCTGGACATATGTATCAAATATAGAAGAAACTTGAAGGCATAACTCCATTTCTCTGAGTTTGATATACAACTGATTCATCTTTGGATACAAAAAATAAAGTTCTTTTATCTCAACAACCTTTAGGTCCCTGACTCCAGTATTAACGTGAGTCTCCTGCAAACATCTGGGCTCTGCACTAGCCTGGTCTCTTCGCCCTCCTCCATGACTGTGGACCCCACAGCTGGCCCTCACCCCTTATGGGCTAAATGAAAAGAGTATGATTGCACTTTAGCCTGCTTCCTTGAGGTTATAGGCCTCGCTTTTCATATGAGTCACTTTAGAAATACACTTGTTTCCGAAAGCAATCCAGAAGACGTCAGATATTTCTGAAGCAGTCCTTCCATTACGCAGTAGCCCACTCGGAGACCCAGCTGTGTGTCAAATTCTGAAGTCAACCAAGTTTGGAGTGGAGGCAGAGGTGGCACATCGAAATCCTTTTTCATTCCCCTTTATTTATCCCAAATATTTACAAACTAACCGTTTTCTTCATCTCTGATCACAAGCTATTTTCACCCTGGCTTCCTCATCCTTGCTCAGCCCTCTTTTAGGATCCCTGTGACAGAACTCACCCTAGCTACAAACTAAACATCATTTCGTAAACTGCTCACAATCCGCACAAGTTTACTTGTTGCTATGACTTAGACAAGGTATGGCCCTGTGTCCTGATGATAGAGAGTGTGGTACATGATGTGGTTACGTTAGGAGGTGGAAGGACTTTCAGTAAGTAGAGCCTAGTTAGGCAGGGGGAGGTGGCGGGGGACAGGACCTGCCCTGGTCACTCTGGCTTCGGTTCTCTTCTTGTAATCTCTTAACAGGTTCCTGCCACTCTGGTGCTGTCTGCCCTGAAGGCCTCACCAGAGCCAAGCTAAGGCTAATACCATGCATTTGAACTTTCAGGACTGAAAGTTAAATAAACCTCTTTTACTTTATAAAGTATCAAGTCTCAGGTATCAAGTCTCAGTCATGCCAGCACCACCTATCATATTGGTTTAAAGATGTCTGGGGACATCAAAATCCATCGATATTCAAGTCCTTAAGGAGGTATGATATTTGCAAATAACCTACAGGCATGCTCCTATATACTTTACACCATCTCTTGATTACTTATAATACCCAACACAATGTACATGCTAGGTCAATACTTACTATATGATGTTAAAGAATAATAACAAAAAACCATTCTGTGCACATTCAGTGAAGATGCAATGTTTTTGACCCAGAGCTGGTTGAACACACAGATGTGAGACTCATGGATAAGGAGGGCCAACTATATTTTACCACATTTTCAATATTTATATACAAACAGAACTAGGAACATACTCCTTAAGACTGGGACTCTTCTGTAACTAGAAAGTCACATTGATTTTATTTTTAAAATTCAAGACGAGGAATTAAGAGTAACACAATCTTAATACTAATCAAAGCAGACAAACATGGTTTTGTTACAACTAAGTTGTCACTCGCAGTGTAACGATGGCACTGATACTACAGCCAAAATCCTTAAGAGTTAGAAATGCTCAGCAACCCTATTGTTTACAAATCAATCACTGGCCAGAAAGAAAGACATCTACTTAGAGGCAGGCCCAGATGTAAACACAGGTGAGGAAGTTTCATGAGTTGATCTTGTTATGAAATGATCACTCTGATAATTCAGAATGTGTTTATTTTTGTTCACTGCTATCAAAAAAATGAAACTGTGAGGTTAACATGTGCTAGCAGACAAGTGGAGGCCCAGGGCGGAGCTGCTACGTCATGAGAGTCCCAGTAATGGACATTTTTCTAGATACAGCCTCCACTCTCAGTCCAACCACGGTAGTGGTTGTGCAATGCAGCAGTCACTTCTGTAGAGCATCACAATTGCAGAAGCCTGCCAGAGACTACAGGAAAAGAATGGAAAGCACGGTGACCACAGCAGGTCCAGTCTTGTGGCCTCCTCTCACAACCAGGCTCTACCTCTTGAAAGTCCTTCTTCCCCCTAACATCACCACACCTTGTACCATCCTCTCACCTTCCATAAAAACCACTACAAAAGAAATTCTGGGCTGGGTGTGTTGGGTCAGACCCATAACTCCATCACTCTGAGGAGATCGTCAGTTCAAATGTAGTCTGGACAAATGAAAAAAATATTTTTAAAATAAAAGAAAAGAAATTCACACCAAAAGCACATTTTTAATTCTAGAATCTCAGGAACTAGAGCAAACAGGAAGGAAATAGGAGAAAAAGAGAAAGTGGTAAAGGCAGAGAAAGGGAGAAAGAACCAGCCAGTAAAGGGGAAGGAACTATGCAAAATAGAGCCAGAGTGAGATTCATGTAGGGTCAGAAGCTTTAAAGAGAAATTACTTAATTTTCGTTGCTCAATATTAACAGGACACTCCTTGTAGACTTGTGAATCCCTCACTGAGTAGCAACTGGGCTCTTCATGTCATTCCTACAGCAAGCACCAATTTATGTATGTCACTGTTAGTAGTATACACACACATGTACACACACACACACACTCACATGCGTCAAGAAGGTAGGGTGCGGTAAAGCTGGTTGAGGAAGTAAGTGTCATCAGATTCCAGGGTACATGTACCAAATAAATCTTAGAACCATATATGTGGAAGTTCTCGCACATTCCCACAAGGTGTGGAACAAAGAAAGAGATTGGACACCATAAAGAACTCGCAACCATGCCCCATCACCATAGCTCATCCTATGTCCCCCAGGGTATCATTTTACTTTTGTTTTTAATTTTTCCCTCTTTTTGTTGAGCCCAAGTTTGCTCTGCAGATCTAGTTTCTCTCTTACCCTCCATCTTCACTTTTTCAAATAAACTTTGTCACCATTCTTGGTTTGTCTTGGTTCAATTCTTTTTCCCAGATGAGAAGAACCTGGAAACCAAGAGATGGACACACCCAAAATCTGGTAACATTTACCCAGCAAGCCATTTCTAAAAGGAGCTGCCCAATAACACACACACATGTACACGTGCGCGCGCACGCAGAGTCTATGTGCCACTGAGGTCCACAAAGTGAGGTCCAAGCGACTCAAAAAGAGCAGTCCCTCCCTTCTCCACCTTCCCCGTCCAGCTCTGGAAAAATCACAGATGTGGCCCTAAAGGCAGAAGTAGCCCTGGATGACAGATTTGTCTCTCGTTATCTTTTGCTGCTACTACTCAACCCCAAAGGCAGAAAACAGCACTGGAGCTGAAAGCTGAGCGGAAACGTGTCTGCCCCTAGGAGGATGCATACAATCACACTTGTTTTAACCTCAGGCCAGCAGGAAAGAGTTTTATTCTAAACAAATTTAACTTGCCACCATTCTCCCAAGGTCTGTGACGTGAGGCTCACTTTGGAGCTTATAACTTTCAAGAAAACCAAGTGCTGTGAGACAATCCTAAAGAACAGTAATAGTAATGGTTCACATATATTGCACCAGGCACAGGAAATAAGCATTCTACCTAGGTCTTTCTTTCCACAACCATGACGTTGTGACCAGAAGTGATAGTACTGGCCACCACATTTTAAATATTTATATTTAAACATTAAAACTGGAATCCTGAAAATGTCATTAACATGTTCTGACACAGAAGGGGTCGGTATGACATTATCCATATATTCATTTGTAAATTACTTATGAAATATTGAATAGGTATTGAAATGTTTATTTATGATACCCATGAGGATGAAGAAGCTCTTTTAAAATACAGATACTGTATTAGATGACTAAGATGGCAATAAAATAATACAGCAAGACTGGGTGCCTTGAACAATAGGCATGTCTTGTGTCACCGTTGAGGCTGAAGTTCAAGGTCAGGGCACAGGCAGGGTTCACTGCTCCTTGGGTCTCTCTCATGGCCTCCTGGGTGGCTGTCCCCTCGGTAACCCTTCACAGAGCTGGTATTCCACGTGCCCTGTCTCTTCTGTTCTTAAGGGCAGCAGTCAGGTGAAAACCCAGCCTGCTCCAAAGGCCCAAAGACCTCCTTTAACAGTCAGTATTTTGAAACACAGCCTCATTCTGAGGTACTGGAGAGTGGGACTTCAACATAAGAATTTGGAAACGACACAATTCAACCAAGCACAGGCACCAATATAACACATCCCTTAAAGCAATAGAAGAGTTGCAGCCCCTCTGTGGTTCCCTCCCAAAGCATATTCCCTCTTCCCTGCTGATCTTTATCTTGCATTTTTGGAAAGTTTTACCAATTATGACTCTGTTTTGAAAACCTTATTCTTTTTCTCTTAACAGAAACATTTAACGCAATAAATTTCCCTCTAAGTAGCGATTGGGCTGCACCTCCTACAGATTTTGATATATTAGGTAGACATTATTATCATTTCAAAACGTACTCTAATTTCCCTTTTGATTTCTTCTTTGACCTACAGGTTATTTGGAAGTGTGTTGTTTAATTTCTAAATGTACGGGATTTTCTTGATGACTTTCTGTTATTAACTTCTAATTTAATTTTGCTATTGTCAGACAAAATACTCTGTATGATTTCAGTCCCCATTAAATTATAGAGACTTGTTTAATGGCTCAGCACATGGCCTTACATTTGGAATTAAAATAATAAAGGTAATAATAGCATAATTCAGCACAGCTACATTGACTGTGGCTAAATTTATTCAAACTATGAGTCACTCATAAAATTGCCTAAAAAAGTAAAGGCAAGCTAAAAACTATTTCTTTTAATTAAGTGAAGAACTGATTATTAGTCATGGCAAAATAGGCAAAGAATTTATTTTTAAGGATACAAGTATTCTTTTGTGACCCATCATGTTGACTAAAAAACATTGAAAACACTGTAATAATATCTCATCAACTTTTAGAACATCGAATACTACAAGTAAACCAAATCACTTGCGTTACCTTTAGAAATCAAGTATTGAAAGACATCTAAAGATCAAGAAAAGATTCTAAAACTTACTCTTCAGCAAATAAAACAAGACTGAATTTGGCATTTCTTTAAGAAAGTCCAGAAAGAAAGACTGTCTAGCCACAAGGTTTATATTTTAAACGTTTAATACAAAAAAAAAAAAAAAAAAAAAAACCCTAGCCTTTTTTCTGCACAAGTTTCTAAATATATTGCAAGAGAAACAAGCATAGAAAATTATCGCTGTATTTCTATAAAGGATGGTAACCTAAAAATGTTGAAAAAATTCACCGCTTACTGTCTTACTTTAGGGAAAACCATTTAGTAAAGCACATTTTTCTACAAAGCTATTTAAAGACCAAGATTCAGAAGTAAACCTTATTTAGATGAATTTCTAGTCAAGGATTTGACCTATATAAGTTGTATAAATCAAAAATCCAGGCAATATCCTCGAAGGAAGGGGCTAAAAATGGTTGAAAATTTTTCAGCCTGGGGATAAACATGTACTGTAAGTAGCATAAATTTTCCTGAATACTTTATATCACGCAGCTAAGTAGAGAGGACATTTCGGCCTAATTTTTGAACCTCTTTCAAAGTGAATTTTCCTACATATTATGGAAATAGCATGCTCTAATTTTGGTCACAATCATTAAGTATGCACATGTTAGCAATCACCTTTCAAATAAGATTCCACAAATGCAACCTGTGGGGTTGCCGCCCTCTGACAACGCTGTGACTAATATTGTGTGCACAGCACTGGTGGTTTGATTGTGTTCCTACTGGTCCAAACATTCCTTTGAGGAGCCTGTGTTCATGAAAATTCTCCTTTCCAAGGATCCTCTGGACTATTCTTACAGAAATCCTCTCTTGGAGCCAGCAAACAGCTTCATGCACCAAATCTGCAACTGTACATTTTTCAGGCATTACTCTAGATTTTCTTACACAGCTCCCTATTAAAATGGTTTAAATTCCAAACCAGGCCTTGGAAAACAGAGCATACACTCTCTTGAGCTTTTCCACAGCATCTGGCAATGGGACCAAAGTGTCCCAGTGAAAGGACATAAGCAGTTTTAAATTCTTACACTGGAAAGACAAATTAATTGTGACTATAGGAACAAAAGGCTTTGCTTTTTGTTCACATGGATCAGGAAATATTCCTATTACAATGTTGATTTTTACAAAATTAAGCTTTTGCTTTAGCCTGTAGATATATTCTGGAATGACTTACCTTTTCGGCTAACGCTTACCAAAATGACATAGCAAGACTGATTTCTCTTTCTTTTGGGGGACTAATTTCTTCTGGTGGGGCACTCTTATCAAACTGCCATGGAGTGTGTTGGATGATAAGCTGTTACAGGTAGAAGCACTGATCTAAATCTCCACACTTATGCCCAAAAATTGATACAGGCAGCTCTTTTTCATTGCTGAATTTCTTTAATCTAAAATTTATAAAGCAGTGCAACTCAAAAATCACTCAACTTATTAATAAAAACACAGCTTTATTAAAGCAATTCTCACTGACAACGGCCAAGCTAAAGGTCACACAGCATGGCCATCTCAACACTAAGTAAGTAAAATTGTAAAAGTCAAATGGAAAAACATCATTAGAAGTAACAGTGATGTAATGGGAAAATCGGAGGCTCCACATCAGGTGATCTAAATTCAAACTTTAGCACATCATTTAAATATTTTACTAAAACTGTCACAGATCAGCTTTCCCATCTTCAAAATCCGCAAACCCTACCATGCAGAGTTACTGTGTTAAATAAAGTGACAAATGTCAAACATCTGATATATTGCCCAAAACACAATATTTCTTCACTAAATAACCATTTGTATCAGTACCTTGTTTAAAACACTGTCCTATTAAATGGGAACAAGTAAAAATTTTGCCTAATGGACTGTCCTGAGCTCTAGATGAAACAAAAATTTTGAAATCCAGTTGTTTTCAACAATTAAATTGTATTAATGATGCCCTTAATGATATGTTGGCATTTTACATTGTGGTTCTGTTTTCATAAAGGAACTGAAAGCAAAACTGGATTTTAAAATGCATGTTTAACATATAAGAATACATTAATAAGACCTTTCCAGTACATGAATTTTTAACTACTATGAATTTGCAACCGTGAATGCATCCCACCGCTGCTAAGAATTTATTACAGCCTCAGCAAAAATGAAACAAACCACCAAAATGGTATATGCCACCTAGATACAAAAGGTAATTTACTCCTGAATTCCTTTTCTTGTAAATACTGAATAGAGAAAAAGAATTTGTGCCAGAGGACAGGAGATGAAGGAAATAAAGTTTCCACTTTCAAAAAGACAAGAAAGAAAAACAAAAAGGAAGAGAGAATCCCCTTCCTACCCACCACCGATGCTTGTGATGTTGACCCTGGATGAGATTCTTGGCAGATGGGTAAAAGAATGGTTCCTGGTGACTCAGGAAAGACAGCAGTTAAGTCCAACCAGCAGTGAGGCCTCAACAGGGGGACACCAAACTCATTTCCTCCGCGAACAAGAACTGCAGCCCGGTATATCAGGGAAATACAGCGGCCAGACTATATACGGACTGGAATAGGGGTGATGGCAAGCACTCTCACGACAATTTAAAGGACAAGATGTAAAACTGTGGCCTGAATGCTAGGGCAGTGTGTTAGGCTAATAAAAGATGAACAAGAATGCTGTCAACATTCAATGAATGCCATTCTATGGAAAGTCCCCAGAGGCAGGGTTTTGTCAATGGTCCTTTTGGTTGCCATACTTCTAAACCAGTAACTTGGACAAAGCCAAAGAGGAAATATCTATTATGTTTTCAGATCACAAATTCGAGCCCAATATAGCAATTTATCCCAAACCTCCCCCAGACACATCCTCATATTACTCTTCACCTTCACAACTATACAACGAGAGAGTCGGAACTTTTTATTTTCCATTTTACTAATGGGGAGACTTCACAGCAGTTAACATGACTCACTTGACATAACAAAGCCAGTAAACAGCAGAGCTGAAGTTTAATCTCCAGTCTTTTAAGGCTCTTAACTTCACATTTTGACCGAACCTTGGGACAGGCAACAATTACAGACAAAGAACTTTTAAAAGCAATCAAACAAAACATCCATAACAAGTAAAAGTAGGGTTACATCTAAAAAATAATGCCAACTGGAGTCCCAAGGTGCCCATATGGGTATCATACTGTCCTTATGGCTATCCTGAAACATATAACTCAATGATTTATGAGCTGATAAATTTCCTAAGCCAACCAGGCTGCATGATACATTTAAAATAAAAGAAATTTTGGTGCCCCACCAACCCACATATAGGTCATAACCCACCGGGTAATGAGATCTACCTGTTGAATGGGATATTGAAAGTGCTCTCCCATGTTGGAGTACCATGATTCCAGTATAAGGCACACAATGGTTACATAAACATGTTCTTAAAATAAATGCTCACAGCTTGATTGGTGTAGTCAGGGTTTGCAAGGGAACAGATTTAATATAGGACACATGAGTTATAGGATTGCTTTATAATGTTCACCCAAAATGTCAAATGCAGAAAAGCACAAGCCATCTGACCATGCATTAGCGACCCAAAGAATCGAGCTGAGGACCTAGATCCTGTGACGATGTCCTGCACAAGTCCAGCTGAAGACCTAGAGCCCATGGCAATGCCTTCCACGAATCTAGATGGAGGCCTAGAGCCCATAACAATGTCTCATGCAAGTCTGTATCAGAGATCTGACTGGGAAGGCCCAAAGGTCAGTGAGGGAAGCTGAAAAGTCTTCCTCAGTAGGATGAAGGATCTGTGCCGGCAGGCCAAGGGATCTTCACTGGAGCGTGGGAGCATCATGCCCAAGGTAAGGAGCAGGGCTTCCCCAAAGAGAACCACAGCCATTGTCAGTGACAGTGAGGACCTGAGCTCCTCCGAGGATCAGAACAGATGAGTTCCTATCAGGAAAACCATCAAGACAAACTTCTCTAGGAGAATCAACAGCACACCATCTTCCCCTCAACTTCTTCTTTTATGTTGTTGGCAGCAACCCTCAGGTGGGCCTTGCACAGCCAGAACCACACTGATTCAGGTCAGCTGGGTGTTACAAGTTGACCACTAGTTAATCCACCACATTGATCACACAAATCATAGTACCTAAAGCTCAGAATTCCAAATGTTAGAGTTCATGTGATAGTCATAAAATGTTCACAATAGCCAGAAGTTCACCACATACTGGTTTACATCTTCATGTTAATACAGCCTTTAGCCATGGAGGTAGCATCTTTGAAAGGTATATAATTGCTTGGAATATGATAGAGAAAATTCAAGGACAATTCTGATACAAGGAAGCAAAGGTGGTAGTAATATCTTCCCAGTTTTTCTCAACTGATCTGGGCTAAAGACCTCTGTTTATCTTTGCTTTTTTCCACCTTCTCAAAGGAGCTCTATCAGGCAGCACATCATGTCTTCCTCCTATTAGCATCATGAAGCTAGATTTGGAATTCTTGTTCAAAAAAAAGGATGGGTAATTATGGAATCATCGTGTTTCTAGAGCAGAAAATCGTCCTAAGCGACCTGTTCCACGTTTTGATTCTGACCAAATGTCGTGAATCTTGGATCTCCAAGATAGAAGACAAGAGATACTCTGTCCAAGCCAACCAAGTGGAGGGTTGTGGCAGTCCACCAAACCAACAACAGAAAAATAGGAAAGAGTCTCCAAATAGCGAAGGAAATCCATATTTAAGCATATGTTCAATTTCCTATGCCAATAGCTTCTAAACTTGTAAAACTGTGCGTGCCCTCTGGCATTGACTTGATATACTCTTGGCTTGGCTTTTATATTGAGGTTTCTTCCTTCTAACTAATTCACAGCTACTAAAGTTTTTGCTTCATAAGGATCTTATCATCTGAACTTTTAAAACCACTCTCCATGTCAGATGCTTTGACTTTTCTCATTTTAAAATGTATCCTCATCTTGTATTTCTGCCTCTTCCCACTAGGTTTTTTATTCTCAGCCTCCTGTGATCAATACCAGAGGCAAAACTACTTCGATAAACAAGCTGCCCCAGAGGAGGGTGAGCAGAGGAACTAACGGCACCACCCACGTCTAGTAGTCCAGAGTCTGTGATATTTTACTGTGGGATGTGGTCTAACAGGCTACATAGCACAAGGGCAAATGCCCCCACTCACGGCAGTGCAGCAGTCCTGCCATATGCACTGACCAATGCTAGCTAAGCATGCTCTGCAGACTAATGGAACTCGCTACCAGTGCTGCAGATATGCCCATCGCTTTATTTCTTTTAATATTACATTAAAGCATTTCACGCCTCAAGTTTCCGGCCTACACTGATTTTTCAGATGGCTGAGTTACACCCACCAAGACAACATAGCATCCAGACAGCAACCCCAAGGGCAGTGTGAGGGAGATTTTCTCATTATGTCATCAAACAGGAAACCTCAGGGAGACTCTGGGATTAATGTATTTTCCACTGGAACTGAACGCAGGCAGGATGTAGTCAGTGGAAGGGAGGGAGGGAAGCAAAAAAATGCTGGTAGAGGTGGAGGTAGAATCTTTCCTAGGACATTTAAGGAAATCACTCGTATGTATTCATATCTTTCTCCTCCAAGCAAATAAAGATTTTCAATTGAAGTTGAATGTGGTAATAAGCAAGCTATGGAAGTGCTGGATACGAAAGCACTCCACAAAGAGTTTCTCGAAACCATGGCACCATTCTTGCTCCAGATGGCATGGAAAATAATTTATAAATGACAAAAGTTCAATGAGTGTATGGCAGCTGTTCAGCCCCAGCTCTCTGGCCACCCACTTCAGGAGAAGGGAGAGCTTTCAATCAACTCTTGTCTCTCACAGGGCCTTCAAACAGCATCAGAACATGTGTACAATATGTTCTCAGAAAGGAGCTGGCCAAGTATGAGAGATTAGAAAATCAAGCGAAATAAAAATAGAAAATAGAAATACATACTGTTTTCTCCAACCTCCATTATACCAAGCAGGGACTGAGAACAAAGGACTTTGAATTTCTGAAACCAAACTTTGTTCAATTTCTTAAAAAAAAAAAAAAAACCTTCACATATATTCATGGCTTCCTTTCCCACAGAATGAGAAGTATCTAGAAATAGTGTGTTTTTAATTAATATCATATAGTCAGTATTTTGCTTACCCTTGCCTTCACTCATTTCCATTAACCCTTACATTAAGCAATTCTGCTTAAGCATGGACCAACTGTGATCTTAATTAACAGTCCCCCACTTTATATTTCTGTTCTGAGCTTCCAAGTGACACAAATTTTAAAAGACTATTCTCTTAGTAGTTCCAGCATTCTGGGAGGCTGACAGGAAGATCACAAGTTCAAGCCCAGCTCAGGCAATTTAGCAACTCGGGGAGACTATCCAAAATAAAAAACAAAAGGGCTAAGCAGGTAGCTGAGTGTGGAGGCCCTGGTTTCGAGTCCTACCACTGCAAAAAACAAAAAGAAAACAACAAAAAACAAACACACAAAAACTACTAGAATCTTGCAAAAGAAACATTTTCTTCTCCTCTTTTTCAGGAAAAGTGAGCCACATGCAGCACTGGACCCCTAATAATATAGCCCCTCTAAGTGATAAACTTTTAACATTACTCTGTCATTTTTAGTGATAGGTTTCATGGTTCTCAAGTGCAGACTGGGTGGGCAGTGCCGTGCCGACTCCACCATCTGCACCTGCCACACCCAGGCTGTAGATTCAAAGACATCCCACCACACAACTGAATTCCTCGCAGATGTTTCTTTCTGTGAAAAGCCAGGTATGGTGATACATGCCTGTAATCTCAGCGCCCTTGGAAGCTGAGGCAGGAAGGCCACAAGCTCAACCCCAACATAGCAAGACCCTGTCTCAAAATAAAGCATATGTATGATTTGAAGATGTAGCTCAATGTGAAGTCCTACATTCAATTCTCAGTATCAATCAGCCAATCAATCAATAAAGGAAATTTTGTTATTTATATACAGCAATGATATTACGTATTTTAAGTGCAACCCAAGACATTTCCTCCTCACTTGATGCAGCCCGGGCAAGCCAAAAGGTTGGGCACCCTTGTGTTAATGAATTACCTACTAACACAAAGAGCGAGGTAAAAAGAACTGATTATGCTAACTAAATTCTCTGCGTTATTTAAAAAAGACACCTGACCTATAAAAATAAATGCAACCTAAACAATGTGGCACTTTCGGAAGATCTCGTTTTGCACATGGCAAACGCAGTAGGTGAGGTTATAATTTAAGCAGTGAAAACTTTTAGCGTAGTAAATGTCGTGAGGCCCATCTGCCGGACTGACTCTCAGACGTGAGCTCTTGATTGACTACAGAAGCTTTCTAAGATTTAGCCCAGCTGGGTTTGGATTGAGTAGAATGTGGAAGGATGATAAACAGGAGGCTGAGATGGTATCACAGGGAGGCTCCAGCCACCCACTCAGTGCTGCTTTAGTCTTTTCCATAAATAGCTCTCTTAAAGAAAGGCTCAGCAGGGCCTAGGAGGTGACACGCATATAACGTGCGTGGGGTCTGCTAAAAAAAATCCTCATATTAAAACTTCTCACACATAGCACACAATTTTAAGTGATGGTATTGATAGTCACAAAAGATTCTGAAAAACTGGGACTGGTTGGAAACAAAAATGTTCTCCAAATTTATATTTGATTTCATAAAAATGCCTGGTGATGTCTTCTCTTTTAATACCATGGAGCTCATGGTGTCATTTGTAAATTCTCTTACACATTACTGTGTTTGATCAGCAATGAATGACAAATGTAAGAATTAGGAGAGAAAATTGGTCAAATATCCTATCCTCAGAGGCAGCAAGATCAAGAGAAACATAAAAACCAATCATCTTCCACACTTGTTTTTAAACATATTTTTTTCTATATTCCTTGGCTGTTACTAGAGATAACAAATCAGCAATGCAGAGTAGAGAAGTGTTTTTTTCCTTTAAAAAAAAAAAAACAAGTAAAGGCATTTGGATACCCACCCAGAGCTGGGTAGCAGATAGAGAAATCTGGCAAGTGTTAAAATTATGCTCAAGATATTATGAGGATTAAATTTCGTAGCAAAAAAATTTTATTCACTGTGCAAAAATATCTCCAGTTAAACATATTATTCAAAACATGGGACTGAACACATTCAATCAAGCTGTCAAAAAACAAGGATCCATTGTCTCTTTTCTTTGCCTTGAGGAACTTGGACAGACAACCACCAGACAGGCAGCTGAACTCCCCATGGCTTTCAAGGGTAAATGTCTATAGGACAATCTCCTGTCTGCAAAATGAACTTCAAACAAGTAGTTCTGTAACTTAAGACTCCCTGTGTTTGGTTCTGAGCTAAATTAGTTTGCATTTGTGGCTGCTCGTTACTCACCAAAGACACAACCAATGGAAAGCAGCAGTTCGGTCAGTATATTTTACAAAATGATAATTATTTAGAATACAGATTCAGGAACAAGGTAAAATTACAGTGCCCAGTGCCATTACATCTTTGACACAAAAAACATAATATACAGCCCTCCCAGCATTTCCAAAACACACTACACATACCATCTCCTATTCTACATGTAAGATTTGATGACTCAATTCGTAACATTTTAACTCAAAGAAACATATTATTAAAAGCAGATCATAGCATGTTCCTGTCCAATAGGACTTTTTTGCTTGGCTATTCATAGCAACAGGAGGCTAACTAAACTTAAGGAATATAGCTATTGCCAACACAGAGCTGAATTTTTAATCGATTTCCTTTTGAAATTAAATAGTTGCATGCTGGCAGTAACTACCATATAGGACACCAGGACTCTAGGAATCTCAATCAGTAGGAATGGAAAAAAAAATCATTATGCAACTAGAGGTATCGCTCAGAAGTATAGGGCTCACCTAGCATGGTCAAGGCTTTAGGTTCCATCCCCTGCGCCACAAAGAAGAGAAGAAGAAAAATCACCGTTGGTTCCTGGTTCAAAATCATTTTAAAATGTTGAGTGAAAAAGTGATTTTGAAGCTAGAATTACAATTCAGTTAAAACAGACCAAACACGTATTATGTTCTCAACACCTTCTCTTACTTTAGGAATCAAGGTAAAAGTTAAGAGAGGTCATCTTTGTTTTAAAATGTGATATCATCTGATTCTCTATGAACAGAGTATTTACCATATTATCTTTTTTAAAAAGAAGGGGTAAGGAATTGTTTTAATAATGCAAACAGGCTTGCTTTACGAGTATTCAGGAAGGTAAAGTACAATTGAAACAAGATATTCAGTTCCCTCTGTTGGTGTAGTTTGCCCTTAATTTTAAGAATGAAAAGATGATAAGAGAACACCTTTGTGTAGCACTTTACAATTCGCGTTCTTATACCCTGATAGACATAACAGCAAGTTGATTTTGTCAGGTGTAAACAGTGTTTTCACACTTCTTATAGCACTGTGCCTTCGTTATTATTCAACATTTAATTAAGTCATAACACCAGAAAAGCTCTGGTAGAGACTTGCAGCACACCCTCTATATACTATCAGCAACAGAAACAGAGCGCTGGGTCTTCAACCTGTAAATAAAATTCCAGGCAGAAAATAGGGTTTTGCTAGAAATGAGGACAAATGTAAACAGCATAGGGTTAGTGGCAAAACGGACATAGTCAGTCGGATTGTGGCTCCACAACTCTCCTGTGTATGACCATGGGGACGTCACCTCTAGCCAATCTTCAGGTTACTTATCTGGAAAAGGGGGATGATGTTCTGTACTGACTTAACAGTAAGTCAGCCCTGGCTAGAATGCCCTGCATATATAAAGCAAATAATAAATGTATACTTACCAGTCACACTATCATAATATGACTGTCTTTGGTTATTTCAAGTTGTGAAAACTCTACACCACTACCAAAATTTTAACTCCCTCCTGGTCCTGCATGGACA
>PVJX010009324.1:17269-61577 GCA_004027295.1 Dolichotis patagonum | reverse complement strand
CCCTCAGTTCCTGGAGGGGCAGTGGCTCCCCCACAGGCTCCTGGCTTCCTCACAGGGTCCTAACTCCCCTCTGTGGGCTCCTGGCTCCCTAAGTTGTAAGGCGAATGCTGGGTGTGGCCACCCCTGAGCCTGTGGAATCTCAGGCAGGCCAGGCCTCTGTGCCTTGTCCCAGGCAGGTCTCCAGGAGGTTCCCTGCGAGAGAAGGGCCTACAGGTCCCAAAGAGTCAGGCCAGAATGTTGGTTTCTGAAAAGTCCCCAATCCCAAACAGACCTGGCCAAGATGCCAGTCTCCACAATATTCCCAATCCAAACAGCCCGGGCCACTCTGCTTGTCTGAGAGTTTCGGGTCCCAAAGAGACAGGCCGAGATGTTGCTTTCTGGGAGACTTCCTGGGCGTGAAGGGCGGGGCTACGGGGCCAAACAGACCTGGCCCAGATGCCGATCTCCAGGCAGTTCCCTGCGGATGAAGGGCGTGCTTACCAGTCCCAAAGAGTCCCGCCGAGATGCAGGTCTGCGCAGACTTTCGATCCAAACAGCTCAGGCCACTCTATGGTCCGGGATTTTCGGGTCCCAAAGAGACAGCCTGAGATGCTGCTTTCTGGGAGACTTCCTGGGCATCACATAAATACTTCTACGAGAAAAATATATTTTGTGTCCTTATGTTCATAGCAAATTATTTAAACACTGAAAACAAAACTTGAAGGATAGTTAGCAAATTTCATTTTGATAAATATATAACCTATGTAGATACAAGATAATTACACAAAAAGTAGACTTATTGATTTATTTCTTGGTCTTGGGGATTGAACTGAGGACCTCATTCTTGCCTGGTGGATACTTTGCTGCTGAGCTAAATCCGTGGTCCTAGCAAAAGCATACTTAAATGAAGAGCACAATTCATACAATCACACGTATTACAGTGACATACAAATTTAAATATACACATAAATACCTGTAAAGATGAAAATAAATGATACAAATAATATTTTAAATTTGAAGGTTAAAGTAAAATATGGAAGATTTCTGAATCTTTATTAATAGTTGTAAATTTAATTTCCTTTCAAATAAAATGTGATGGTCAGTCATTTTTTAAGGATCAATGGATAAGATAAGACATGAAAATGGATATTCTGCTTGACTAAATTCTAAGACACTTGTCAGCAGTACATTTATACTTTTTAAACATCAAAAAAATCTATAGTATAACAGCTTGTTTCTCTAGAAGGTCTTAATTAATCCAATCTATTGTTCCTTCAGCAATCACATTAGCTAATTTTTCTACCCTCTTCTCTTTCCCTTTAGATGTTGACATTATTAGAGAGTTGTTTTTAGTTCTAACATTTATCATACCATCAAATATGACTTCAAAGCATACAGGAGCTTCATTAAGTTTTACCTCTGTTTTAGTCACTTTCTTCTCACTGGGACACGATACTTGATAACCCACAATTTGTTAGACGTTTAGTTTGGGCCACATTTCAGTGTTCTTAGACCATGCACAGTCAATTGGCTCCAGTGGGTAAAGGGCATGGGGCAAGGCTCTGGACAGAGAAAAGCTTCAAAAGTCATGGGAACAAAGGGAGGAGCCAGAGCAGGAGAGCAGTCCTTCTGGGCCATACCCCAATACGCCATCTCTGCTAACTAGGCCCCAGATCCTAACGGCACATTTAGTTGTTGTACCCCTCATGGTCCACTTTCCAAAAGCCCTGCCTCTGAGCACATGGGCTTTGGAGAAACATTGTGGATCTAAAGCATAAGAACTTCCTTAAGCTGAAACTTGTGGTTATTTAGGCAAGATGCTTTTCAGTAATCAACACTGCATCATATGACTAGTTTTACTAGTAAATAGTTCCTTGATAAGATTTTTTCAGAGGCAGTAGAGATTCCAAAGCCACTCTCTCCAATGCCTACCCCATCATTGTTTGTGCTTATGAACTGCCACTGCCAGAAATATACCCTTTTAATGAAAGGCTTCATTATCAATTAACACAGAACTATCCCCAAGGAAGCACTCTCATCTTGGGGTCACCATCCAGATATTGCCAAGAAGCATGTTTAATTGTCCTCCCACCTGACTGCAGAAATTGAAAGCATTTTGACTGACCATATGCTTTTCAGTGGAGCACATTCTGCATCATACTTATACCAGCTACTTCTATACTCGTTTGCTTCTCTCTAACCTTTAATATACTCTCATAAAACCTTTCTGAAACAATCCACAATTTTTTTCCTCCAGTGTTCTCAAGGATAATATTTCCCATCAGAAGTGCCAAGGTCACATATTTTCTGCTGCTTTGCTTTTGTTTTTTGACATCTCCTGAGCATAGCTTGGTATCTTAATTAAACTATAACTCCTTGACGGTATATCAAGATAGGTCTTAAATGATTTGCCACAGAGCCCAGTAGAATGCATTTCATCTAAGTGCTGCATCACTGGCTAACATGCAACTGCAAGTAAACTAAAGATTAGACAGAACAATAGTATTCATTTAGTGCTTTGTAGTTTACAAAGCATAGGGATTATACCATTTGACCTTTTTGATTCTCCCTCAAGGAGAATGGAGTGCAAGAGGAGGCATAACCTGGCTCTTGAAGAGACAGGAGAAAATTAGTATTGATAAGTATAAGTGTATTGAATATATTTCAGATTAGTGAAGTAGGTTGAGCTCAGTTGGAGTGACTCAGTTTTGCTCTGTGAAGTTCTTTTGTCCTAGGGAAGCCAAGCATGAAGGACATTTTCTTTCATTTCTGTGAGTTTGATGGTCAGCAAGAGAGCTTCGGGGCAGCTACCCCCTCCAGCCTGTCTCTTGTGTAATGTATCAGAAGCTGCATGTGGGAAACCTCATCAGTGACAAGAATAGCCTGAGGAAATAATATTTGTTCTTGCGATTTGCACGACTGGAAAGCATTTCATGACTACGTAATTGGGATCAGCTGTGTATCATCTGATCCACCTATGAGAAGGCACCCACCAGTCTGGAAACACCAATCAGCCACTTATAAAAGGATCTGGGTTCAAGCCTCAGTAAAACACTCTCTCTCTCTCTCTCTCTCTCTCTTAAGCTTTGTGTGTCAGCACCAGCCTGTAATCTCAACACTCTGGGAACATAAGATAGGAGGATCATAAGTTCAAACTCAGCCTGGGCAATTTAGTGGGACCCTGTCTCAAAATAAAAAATAAAACAAGAGCCAGAAATGTAGTTTAGTGTGAAGGCCCTGAGTTCAATCTCCAATGCTGCAAAACAAATGAACAAAAAAGCACACCCAAACCAGTTTCTTGGCAAGATGGGCTTTAACCATGAGTCCGCCATCTTCTTTCTGCCTTGGCTTCAAATAAAGCTGCTTTTACCTTATTTGGGGCCTGGTAATGCTAGAGGGCAAGCAGAATAGTCTAGACCTGTTCTTTTTGTGGTAATGACATAGTCATAACAGACAAAGCAGAACACATAGCTTTCTCTAGATCTACAAGGGAAAATGGCATTTTGTGAATTTTGCTTTATTCTATTGGCCAAAGCAAATTGTATTGCCAAAGGCAAAGTCAAGATGTAAGGAAAGATGCCTCTCTCCAAATGGGAGAGCACTACAGCATTGCATGCCAATAGCTATGGCCATAGGAACAGAATTAGGATAAATAAAGCAATCTTACAATCTCTAGTTAGAAGGAATGTGTCTTCTAGAGTCTTAAAAATTTACTTCTATTTCTATTATAGGCATTACATTTATGTGCATTTTCTTGCTTTTTTATTTAGATATTGGTTTCTTTTCTTTAAGCTATGGTATGAATATTTGTGTGCCACCCAAATTTTTATGTTGTAGTCCTACTCCCTAAGATGGTGGCATTAGGAGATGAGAACTTTGGCAGGTTATCAGGCCCTGGGTGAAAAGCTTTTATGAATTGGATCAGTGCCCTTATAGAAGTTTCCAGAGAGACCCCATTTCCTCACCCCTCATGTAAGGATACAGCTGGAAGGCTTATCTATGAATTAGAAGGTGGCTTTAAGTAGACACTGAATCCTCTGGCATCTTGACTTTGAGCTTCCCAGACTCCAGAGCTGTCAGAAACAAATTTCTACTGTTTATAAACCACTCAGTTTATGCTATTATGTTATAGCAGCCTGCTTGGACTGAAAGATTATAAACTTTTGGAGGGCAGAGAGTGTTTTGGAGTAAACTAATTAAATAACTTATAAGATGTGTTTTAGCATTTTGTAAAAAGAAGTTTGGGAAATGTTTTTGTTCAAAGAAATTCATAAATTGCTCCTAAATAGTGTTTAAAGGGTTCTTCTCTATAGTCACTAAGTTATTTATGCACCAGTGCTCACAGGAATCCACCAATGGATAAGAAGTTTTGCAAAGAAAATTTGGAAGGGTTCATAAAATGTCTTAGTAAACATAAATGAAAGGGAAAGAGTATTTGTATTTGTAAGATATGAGAAAATACACATTTTAAAGTTGTAGAGAAGGACATAATTTTTTATGTTAAGAATAACTGCCTAGGCAGGGATTTAGCTCAGCGGCATAAATGCCTACCTGGCAAGTGCTAGGTCATGAGTTTGATGCCTGGTACCAAACAGACAAACAAACAACAAAAACAACTGCCTAATGTGATCTAGTCCTCAAGAAAGCATGTATTACCATTCACTACTGATCAGTTGTTATGTGAGAGCTTATAAAATGGTGATTTTCTAATTCTATCATTACTTCAGTTGTTAGTAACTGAAATGTTTGTAAAGAAGAGATTTTTTTCTTCATTTAAATTTTAAAAATATTTCTCCTTAAAATAAAATGGACTTGAAAAAGAAAAAAAGTAACCCATGTAAGGACAAAAAAAAAGGGATTTTCTTCCCTTTGTTTTGCACTATTTGACTAACCCTATGGACTAATAGAGTACTTTTTAAAAAAAAAAACTTTATTTTATTTATTTATTTATTTATTTATTTATTTATTTATTGGTATCAGCGATCAAACTCACGACCTCACACTTGCCAGGCAGGCACTTATGCTGCTGAGCTAAATCCCCAGCCCCAATAGATTCCTTTTTAAAGTCAATGTATCATATCTGTAATAATAGTCACTATTCATTTCTATGTTAAAATATTTCCCATTTTGACCAGTTGGACACACTTTAAGCTGGACCCAATATCCTTTTGATATGTCCCTCTAGTCTAAGAATATTTCCCTACTTTTGAGCAAAAGAAGGTGTCAGGGTTCAACTTTCCAGGGATCCTAAAATCTGGAACTTCTCCAGGAATCTGGTTCTTGTTCATGGAAATGGCATTTAGAAATCAGGAGCTGGTGGTAGGAATATTCATTGATATAGGGATGTTATTAGCATATGGCTGCACTATACAGCTGTCAACAACAGACTTACTACCTTAAGTTTAAGAGTTCTTTTCAATATTCTTTGACCTGAGTTATTAGTAAACAGGAATATGAAGCCTTATCAGTGGGTCACTTTTGTTAATTCAAAAAGGGAAATTGTACTTTTTACAGTTCAGAAATCTACTAAATAGCTCCAAAGCAATAGTCAAATTTGGCGTCATCAATCATAGGCCAAGCAACCAGAGAAGCTCCCAATATCACCTTGACAAAAATGTTTATCCTTAATCTATTCATGAGAAAAAAATCAGATAAAACCAAGATGTGAAATAGTCTGTAAGACAGTGGGCCTAGACTATCAAAAATTATCAGTGTCATAAAAAGGCAAAATAAGTAGGAGAAACCACTTTATTAGAGACACAACAGCCAACTACAATACATGATAAAGGACATGGGTATTTATTTAAGTATAATTGTGTTTTATATGTATTAGAGTGTATAAGGATAGGAAATGTGCATATATGTAGTATTTTAGAGAGTTTTCTCCTTTTGTTTTGTTGAAATTGAGGCTCATTAGCATCTTCAATAGTAGGATATAAATTGATAATGATGAGATAAAAGAGTAACAATGTATGTCATTTTGGATTGTAAAGGTAAATGAGAATATTTTAACAACAACAACAACACCCCCCCCCCCCAAAACAGTAGCCTTTAGATAGTGAAAAATGGTAGTGTCAAAGAGATTGGGGACTGCTACTGAACTGCTTGATATTTAAACTCTTTGTTTATACAATTTTGAAAAACACGAAAAAGGAAAATTAACCTTTTATTTAGAAACAAAACGACAGATGGTCGTATTTTGTGAAGAGATACAGAGAAGAAGTGAGTTGAGTGCAGACTGGGAAGTGTCCAGTCCCCTCAGTGAGTTTGCACTGAATCTCATGGGCGGGTGGGGACCTGCTGGGGGTTCAAGTAGGGTCACCACAGTATGGCCACTGCAGAGGCATAGAGAAGCCTTTTTCAAATGTTTACTGACCTCATCCTTCAGGCCCTCTTACCAGGCTTTCATTTATTCATTCAGACACAGCTTGAAGCACTGAGAATGCACCCAGACTCCTACCTTTGTGGGGTTCACCTCACACACTTCTTTGAGTTCCAAGCCTGGGTGGGTTGGGGACATGAGTGGAATAAACCTACAACCCTACCATCACCTCAGATGGGGACTTGGAATTCTCTCAAAGCATTAGAGTCTCTCTCTCTCTCTCTCTCTCTCTCTCTCTCTCTCTCTCTCTCTCTCTCTCTCTCTCTCTCTGTATATCTTTGTGTCTGTGTGTCCCACTGCAATCCAGCCTAATTTGCACAATTGCACATTATTTTGTAAGATGCTGTCTTCACACATGCATGTAAACATACTCCATCTTCTCTCAGTTGCCTGTCAGTGTCACTTTGTGGCACCTTCTTTCCCACAACTGGGGTAGGAAAGCCCTGAATTGCTTCATCTGAATTTCTCTTAACTGGTTCCAGGCTGGCCAAAGCAGAAGGGTCACATGTGTTTTCCAGAAGTGGGCAGAGGACACTGTCAACAACACCTATTCTGGACGATGAACACATTCACCAAAGGGGGATGAAAAAGTGGTGGACTCTCCCAGTGGGGGAGCGGTGATGCTAGTGACCATTACAGGAGTACCCACCTGGAAGGAGGCAGGTGTTAAATGGGAGAAGAATACTAGGGGCCCTGATACACGGCTAGGAAAGAAGAACCTTAAGACATTTCAAGGAGCCAGGTATGGTGACTCACACATGTAATCGTAGCACTCAGGAGGTTGAGGCAGGAGGATTACAAGATCGAGGCCAGCCTGAGCTACATGGTGAAACCCTTTCTTAAAAAAATGTAAACAAATAAATAAAAATGTACAGAATAGAGTGACCTGGCAAAAGGAAAGCAGGGAAAGGAGGAAAATAACTGCATCATTCTCCAACTGCCTTTGGTAACAAGATGTTTCAAATTCCTTTAGGTACAGATGGAGGTTCTCACTCATATTTGTAGTAAAAAAATAATGTATAATTCTTAAGAAACTTGAATTATTTGATAATAAAATATTTAAAGAATACACCTTCCTTATATGAGTTGTGAGACGCAAGACATTCTTTCCAAAATAGTTTAATGGGGAAAAATGAAGACTTATTCAAATAAAAATTAAGATTCTAAGGGATTTCTTTAAGCACACACACACACACACACACACACACAGCTGGTTCAGATACAGTGCTGTATCTTTGCTACGTGAGAAGTGGAAAAGCAGTAAGACAGTGCCAACTCTAACTGTGCTTAATAGGGGGTTATTTCCACTCAGGGTGTGTTCTTGCAGAAGTTGAGTGATGCTGGAAATAACCCCATGCAAATTTTTCCCTTTCTCTAGTACAGAGAACACTATTACATCACACCCTGTATCTCCTCCTTTCTAGATCCCATGATAGTCTCTGAAACAATGTTATTTATTTCTCCTTTCTGCACTCCCTACACTTTCAAAAAAGAAAAGGATACATTTAAGAGAAGGAGTTTCCCTGAGTACACAATGTAAAAGTCTAGAAGTGTTTTTGTCAAAAGCACACGACAGACACAATCGAATATACTCGAATATATTTGATAACACATAATTGTTCATTGTTAGAGGACAAGCAAGTCTTCAGAGGACAAGCAGGGCGGAAGGTTGTTTAACTCTCCTTTTGAAAAAAGACCGCCTGAGTTGAATAATTAATATCATTATGATAAGAACAAAATAGACATTCTTTTAGAAGAGTAATGATGGTGGAGGCAGGATCTTAGTATGCTTGCGAGAGGTATTAAAATTGCATGCTCTGCCTATGTTTCCTGTACACTCCAGGAATTGCAAGCAAAAGAAGATGGATAAGGTTTAGCAGAAGACATTAATATGCAGGTTGTCAACTGAGCCTTTAATGAATTATTTTTTCAAAGATAAAAATCATTCAAATACTTTCTGTAGAAGCCCAAAGCCTGCCTTACATTAGTTGACGGGCTGAGGCAGACTGATTTCGAAGCTAATATAGCTTCAGAGTCACAGCCCCTCACTTGGGGCTCCTTTTAAGGCTGATACCAGAGGGGCTAATAATGTGTCCAAATGTTTTAGTGAAATTTGTACAAGTACCATATTTTAATTGCAATCATTTGAGATTACTGTATCTTTTACTGAATGTTGTCTGAGTGGTGGTGAGCATTTTTGAGAAGTTGAATCTCAGTGGATGTAGAAGTGGAAATACTTTAACTTGAGATTACTGAGAAGTTTATGAAGTTTGCTGTCTGTTCTCTATAGAGTTAAAATATCATGAGCTTTCCCAGTGAAGGAAAGGCTTTCAGATGTGACCCGAAGAGACTGTCACAGGACTGGGGTTCTGTGGGTCTTTTCCTTATTCTTAGGAGAAAAAGCTATCATTTCCTTACCTGAAGTTGTTGGCCTCTCTGGTATTTTGTAGTGTTCTTTTTCACTTCCAAATCTGCTCACAAATAGAGTATTTTAAACACACATGGAAAGTGAGAATTTTCTTTAAAGAAGCTGAGTGTAATTTTTCCCTTTAGAAAGTAGCTCAAGTCTCACAAGGCAAGACCATCCACATCAAGTTTCTAAAAGTTTTCTTAGGCTAGAAAAAGAAATCTGAACACAGGGATGAAAAAGTTCATTTAAAAAGTTTATGAAGATCTTGCCACTGCAATCTAGAAAGACATTCTGGAACATTTTAATAAAACAAGTGAGAAATTACAGATGGTTACTTAGGACAGAGCAGAAGAGTTCATTTATTTTACTATCTACATTTATTAAAAAACCAAAAGAAAACTCAGATGAAAATTAATGTACTATGAAAACAAAAGAGATAAAGACAGGTACTGACATCAATAGAAATTAATCTGATACCAAGGAGTGAATTATAAAGTTTTTTTTGCAAATCATACCAAAACTATTTTTTTTAAAGAAGAAAAGAGAAATTTTGAATGGAAGTAATGAAACAGCTCTTGAATTGTTTGATAATTTAACTAATGAAGAGGAGTGAATCATAGGAACACACAGGAAAAAATTTGAATTTCTCACTGATTTGAAATACAATACTGATATTGATGAAGATAATGTAAAATTTATAGTACATAGAAATTAGTTAATGAGTGTCATCAATTCAGGAGTTATTTAAAATTAGTCACTGTACAAGAAAACTTGAAATTTCTGTAACATTATGGCTTATATGTAAAAGAAATTTGATAAGGATTTCTCCAAAGATTTAACCACAATCCAAAAAATTGTACATTGTACTACTATTAATGCTCTACCGTAACGAAGATATTATTCTGAATCATCTACACTGCAAAACCATCCTTAACAGCCCTGTTGAAGCACAGACTGGATTTCTTTTTTAATTCTATTACCATCATAGCAAATGACACTTTAAACCAACATATGAAGAGATGCTCAAAGATATGTAGCTTAAAAACATTCAAAAGCAAATTATTATCGAAATGTTAGGCAGTTAAATAGTAAAATTGGTATTTAAATTTTTGGTTTTTTGCCTCTATAAGTAATAATGAATTTTTAAACTATTGTGATTTATTTTCTCATTTTAAGTATTTACTTTCATACCCATTTAAAAAATTCTCTTTCTTAATGAGGCATCCCAAATTGTACCACCTTTAGGCCCTACCCTTTGCTATGTGTTTGATCTGAAAGAGGCTGTCAGATAATATTTTTTATTTTTGCTGGGCCAGGCATGGATTTTGTCTCTGCCGATTGGGCAAAGGGCAAATGTTTGCATCTTCTGAGATCCTCTCTTTGGGTCAAGTGAGCTGGCAGAATACCTCCAACTGTGTCATTAGCAGCCTCAGGCAAGAGCTTTTCCTCAATAAACAATGCTGTGAACTATAATCCAACATCTTGTCTTGTTAGAACATTGCTTTCTGTGCTGCCTGATTCGGAGTTAGGAAATGTATTGTTTGTAACATCAAGAAATGGTATTTCGAATTTTGAGAATCTGGGTGGTCTTTGAAATAGCTTTATGAAAAGGTTTGTAACTCATTGATGCAGAGGTGGTTAGTAGGAAGTGCAGGAGTGAGTGACAGGGAGTTGGAGAAATCAGAAGAGAGGTCTTGGTCTCACTGAATGGGCCAAAGAACAAATAAAGAAGGAAGAATATCAGTTTCCACGTCACAAGCTGCATGGTCCCTAGAATTAGCTATCCTGGAGTTGGAAAAACTGCTTGGGGGGGTTGGGGATTTAGCTCAGTGGTTTAAGTGCCTGCCTGGCAAGCACGAGGCCGTGAGTTCGATCCCCAGTACCAAAAAAACTGCTTGGGAAAAATGGTTCCAAACAATAATCAGGAAAACATGAATATTTATTGAACCCTTCCACTAAGAAGATAAGTGATTCGAGAAGACAGGAAATTTGTATATAAGAATATAATTTCTAAGTTGAATTATATGAAATTGCCTTTTTATTACAGATCAGTGATGATTATTTCATGTGACTGGCAATGTCCAGAAATTGAATTATCAATAGCTTCACATGGTTCAACGTGACTAGCTAAGGCAGTATTACTTTTTCTTTTGCTAGGCCAGTTCTTCATAACGGAAGAACAATTGTCCAGTTGGGTATGTTTAGTATGTCTGATACCCGGATAACATATGTAAGAAGTATTGACTGGTCACTGGGATGACAGCTCACACAAACTCTTTTATATGTTTCTTTATGCAAAGAGTGACGGTTGGAAATATGATAGTGAGGTGTATCTCATTTCAAAATCCTTGAAATTGTTAAAGAAATCAATTCAATCTTGACTAAAAACTGTATGGAGAGGAAGCAGGACTTGATTCAGTACTGGGAATGTGAGAGTTCATTCTTGCCCCTACACTTGCAAAAGTAAACAAGCAGGGATAGAACACAAAACAAAAAACACTACTACACAATTTCAGTGAACGGAATTGGGAGAGGTGGGCTATATAAAAACAGACAACACAATTTAGAAATATAGGTTAAAGATCAACCTCCGAGGGTGCTTCAGGGAGTATGGATCTTATTTTGAAGGTAAAGGCCATTTCCGGAAGACCCAGAGAAGAGGGTTTCAGAAGAGCCCACTGGGCCTCTGCTACCTGCATCAATAATCCTTCTCCTCCTGAAATCTGTGTTCTGAGGATTAGATTGGAAATCCGCACGTAGAAAGGGTGTGAGCTGTATATGGAGAGGCACAGCAATAGTAGAGTGCTTACGCAGGTATCCAAAGGGGTAGACCAGCAGCCCGGGCATATCTTAGGAAAATAGAGGTGCTTTTACAGAAGAAGAATAAATTGCTTGTGGACACACTGTTTTTGTAATGATATGTGTTCGTGTTGGTCTTAAAAATCTTGGATTCCAAGAATAAGCCTCACAATAACTAAGAAATATAAAATAATGTGTTCAGATGTATTATGGGTGCTGTGTGGTCTAAGGACAGCACAGTATCTGATGTCCTTTGCAGACCACAAAGCGCCAAGCTCCTAGGTGTCACCACTTTACGCACCATTGCTTGCTGTGTGTTTGTGTGGCTGCTTCTCAAGATTGCTGATGAGAAGCCTATGACATAACCACTATGAAAATGCTCTACTTTCATCTTCTGGATCTTTGAGAGAAAAACGGATGGAAATAAAAATGATGCACATATGACAGTATTAGTATTAAAAATAAATACCATTTCAGGTGATGATAAGTGCTGTTAAAATGTAAAACAGTAAAAGAGAAAGAAGTGCGTGGCTGTTTGTCCTTTGGAGGGTGTGTGTGTGAATGCTATTAAATCTAGTTTCCTATGGGGGGTGTTCAGTTGTCTCATTATCTTGTCAAGATCTTTAAATAACAAGGTCCACTTAAAAAAAATCCAAACTCCTCAAAGCATCACTACTAGCTGAAAAAGCACATGTATAGCTTATATTGTATGATAGAGCCTTTAATTACCTTTATTTTAGCTTATTTTCTCTCGTGTATTGGTCAGCCTGCTTTGCTCACAATAGATCTTAAGCTTCTTGAAGGCAAGAACCCATTCTTCATCTGTGCCCAGCGCACAGAATGCAGGGACAAAGCACACTGATTTAAGAAAAATAAAGCAAAGGTCTTCAATTTCGAACTGCAGCTCCGCCTGGGAGACGCTGTCGGCAGCCCAGCGCGGCCGCCCACCCGGGGCTCTGCCTGGCTGCCCCCTCCCCCAGCAGCCCTCCCTCCCTGCTGTTCCCCGCTGCGGCCAGGAGGAGGCGCCACGGACACGGGTTAAGCCTTTCCCCCCTTTCTACCCCACTTCCCCGGCACATGACGTGGGAAGCTACCTCTGCCAGGGTCCTAGCAATAGGAGTGAGGGGGTGAAGGGGTTTGGGGGTGGAGAGGGGTGGGGGTGTGGAGAAAGAGGGCACACGCGTGCATGCACTCTGGGAGCAGAAGCAGCTTCCCTGGCTTCGTGGGTTTCTCCTCCCACCACAACCCGTGTGTGAGAGGTAGGGGCGTGTGTGTGTGTGTGTGTGTGTGTGTAGCACATTTCTGGGTGTGAGACCCAAATCCAGACCAGGCAACCTGTGCTGTCCCGCCCTCCCCTGTCGCCGGTGATTAATACCCATTTTTCTTACTCTCCCTTCCTCCCCTCCTCTTCCTCTCCCGCTGCCCCCGCCCGCTTCCCCTCCCCCGGCTCCGAGCAATACCAACTGGAATCTGGGCTCCTGCCTCTCCACGCCCCCCCCTTTTTTGAGAGAGGAAGGTTCCCCCCAACCCTCTCGCAAAAATCACTTCCTTCGGCTTCTTCACCTCTAGGAAATCCGCTCCGCTCTATCGAAAGTGCTCCTCTGGGTGATTCTCGATCACCGCAACCCAGAAGTGCTGGCGTCCGAATGCATTTTCCTTTTGCTTTGCAAAGAAGAGTCGTGAACTTCAAACCCCCCGAGACGGATCATTAATCCTGCTTGCAGAAAAAGAAAACCCTCAGTCCCCCACGCCACCGGCCACGGCTCTCCGGAGACTCTGCATCCGCGGAGACGCTCAGAGCCGGTGCGTAAAGCCTTGCTGTGGAGTCTCTCTTCTGGATTTTGGGGTTTGGGGGTGTCAAGCAGATAAAAGGTCGAAGCAGTGGAACCGTTAACCAACCTTGTGTTAGGTAAAGCTCTAAATCCAGCGCAACGCGGCACTCGCTAATTTGGACGTGGCTTTTTGTTGTTAAGGCTGTAGGGGGCGGGGGCAGGGCTGGCTTTGGTCTTTCGGAGGGGGTTGAACCCCTCGCCGCGCTGAGAGGCTGGGCAGCGGAGCCTGGGGCGGGAGCCACGCGCCCGACCATCCGTCCAATCGACACGTTGCAGGTGAAGCCCAGTGCGCTGCACATCAGCGCGGCGGCGGCGGCGGCGGCGGCGGCGGCGTGAGTGTGCGCGGGGGTGAGTGTGCGCGGAGGTGAGTGTGAGTGCGCGCGGGGGCGCGTGCGCGTCGGGGGCGTGTGTGCGCGCGCGTGTCAGTGTGCCCCTTCCAAGAAATGCCCAGTGTGCACCCCGTGCACAATCGGAACCCATTCAGCACGAGCCCAAGGTGGGAGGAGGCGCTGCTGTTGGAGGCTCTGGGCAGAGACAGACATGTCAGCAGCAATGCAGATGGGGCTGGGGGCCGCACTTGCTGGCGAGTTAAGTGGGGATTGTGTTTCTGCGCGTGTATGTGCGTGTGCGTGCGTGTGTGTGTGTGTGTGTGTCACTGTGTGGTGTCTCTTTTCCCACCCTCCCTCCTTTCTTTCCACTTGCCTCCTTTGCTAGCTCCTTTCCTTTCCCCTTTTCCTTTCAGGTTGGTTTTCCCACCTCTCATGCATGCCTGTCCCAGGAATGGTATAGCCAGACCTTTTCTGAATTATTTATAGATTGGTGCCAGCTGTTTGCAATTCCTCTCGTGCACTCTGTGGGAAATGCGGGGTTTCCTCCCCCTTCCCCATATAACGAATTGATATCTTTTTCGGAATGCATTTTTCTCACCCTCCGGGGGACACTGGAACCAAACCCTGACCGCTTCTTTTTTCCCCTTAGGAAGGGGACGCTTTGGGAATGACCATGCTCCACGGAAGGACGGAGCCGGCCCCCAGCTTCTCTACACTGAGCCTCCTCCACTAAAGCTCCAAAAATCAAAAACCATAATTGCCTGAAGAATCCTTATAATATATACAGTACCAGCCACTAACCTCACATGCAAACGGAATAATTACTCTGGATTCTGCATTGTGAGCTGCTCTCCATACCCTGAATTACCTTTGAATTAAATCCTTTTTTGTTTGAATTTGCATCTCTTCAAGACACAAGATTAAAACAAAATTTACGCTAAATTGGATTTTAAATTACCTTCCGTTCATTTATCCTTCATCTTTCTTATGTGGATATGCAAGCGAGAAGAGGAGACTGGACATTCCCAACATGCTCACTCCCTTAATCTGTCCGTCTAGAGGTTTGGCTTCTACAAACCAAGGTAGGGCAAATTCTATTTTCTTTTTTCCTCAGCTGCGGTAGGGATTTCTTGTTTTGTCTCTTCCAGTGCCTCAAGTGGATCTTTTTGGGAGAAAAGATAACAAGATATCAAAATAATGCTGCCTTGGGAAAAAGGCTTATTACAATGAGGGAAACCTCCCATGTTATTTCTTTCCCTTCTCTCATCAAACAGGTTTTGGGTTTTCAGGGGAGCAGTGGGGGTGGGTATATGCAGGCACAGAAGATGTTGGGGGGTATTAAGGGGTGTCTATATACAGACACAGCTAGCTGGGAGACCTGTGTGATTTTCTAGTTAAATAGCATTTTATTCACCTAGAGCTAAAGCTATGATTTTTATAAAATCTAGAATTATTTTTTTTCCAGCCTTGGTTTTCCCTCTTGCCATCTTCGTGCCTCTTTCTCTCTCTCTGTTTTCTGTCTTTACCTTTCTAGGCATCCCTGTGTCCTTTAAAAAAATAAAAATAATGATCAAGATTACTGTGGTTGTTGCCCTGAAATCTACGTGCTGTCTAAAGGGTTGACACTGGGCCCGGAGGTCCTGGGAGGCCTATTGCAGAGGGACAGGTGTGTGCAGGCGATGGGGCTGGTCTGAGAACACCTGGAACTGAAGGGTGCCGCAGGTTAGGACTCAAACCTTAAGCTTGGAAGGAGAGAATCCTGCTAATATTCTGCTTTCAATTTGTATTTTTTTCTGTGTGCTATTATTTTTGAGCTGTAAATTTCTCCTTCTGTCTACACATCTATTTATACCCACACATCCTCCAAGCAAACTGTTACTTCCACACTCTTGCAAAATGGCTATCTTGCAGAGTTCGAAAATGCTGTGCATGTGGAAGGGGTGCAGAATCTGACACGTGAGTCTTTGTGTTAAACAAAGAGATGTGCTGTTTGCATGTGTTAGTCTCGTACCCTCAAAATCAGAATTAATACTTTAATTTTTCCCTTCTCAGTAGTTTTTATACTATGTGAATTGTGGTTAAGCAAATATTTTAATGTGCTTCCGAAGAAAAAGAGCTGTAGAAATGGAAAAGACTTAGAAATGACTCTTCTGCTAGTCATTCAGGCAATCTGAGGCAACTCTTGAGAAAATCAGATCATCTACAGGCTGGAGGGCCATGGTAATGAGTGAACTGCTCGTCTTCTTGTTCAACTGACCGTAAATCCGCAAACTCTGAAGGCATGGAAATGCAGGAATTAGGTTGCGATAAAGGTCTCCAAGAATATATAGTGAAATAATTAGCATCAATAATATTCCTAAAAGTATTCCCTTTTCCCACAGAATGCTTTTTTTCCCCTGGCATTTAAAAAATTACAATTTTTTGAAACAGTCCCAAAATGCTAAAGGGATGTGAGGGAAACGTTGGAAGATCCTTGTCACTCAACATGACAGTAGATGATAGCTCTTTATTGTCCAGAATGGATGGAAGTCATCCAAATTCAAGGTTCCTCTCCTTAGGTTTCATTCTTTGGAGCTTTTATTACTGAAACACTAATCTGTAATCATGGTGTAATCAGAGCAAGAGAGTGGGGGATCCTGATTTGAACCATGTTCTCACCGTGTCTACAAATAACTGAGGTTATCTGGTGTGTGCTCACCTTAGAGACACCTGAACTGGTTCCCCATCTGCTTCTGCTTCTTCAAGTGGGAGGATGAACTCTTAATTTCACTTCAAAATAGAACAGAGGAATGGGTGGGAGAGGCAGCTCCTTGTGCACTGATTTCATACATGCAGATGGACAAAGAGAGATAACTATCCACAGGGCACATGGCCCCTTCCTGTGCCTGGCGCCTGTGACAGTGCTTTGCACCAGATAGATCCTTCAAAAGGTTCATTGGTGCTGAGGTCAACAAGAAATCCTTTTGACAGGATCTCCTTCACCTCATTTGTCTTGAATGTCAATCAGATTGAGCCAAGTTCCAGACTGTCATTAGTTGACCCAAAGACTAAGCAACGGAGGAGCTGTTGAAAGCAGAGGACACTGGTGAAAGAAGGACAAGGGGGTGAGATAGCCATAAAGAAAGATGGTCCAACTGAAACAGTTTCCTTGAATTTGAGGGGGAATTGCCACAGGTGGTCTGTACCTTTTTTGACATCCAAAGCCGTTTTGTAGACTCTGGTGAGGAGGTAGCTCTTCCCCATCCTTGTCAGCAATGTCCACAAGATTGTGACTCAGTGGTGTTCTGGGCCGTCTTCAGACCATTGTTCTCTTCCTCTTTTTCCCTACCAGCACAAAGAGCTGACAAGGTTCTATTTTGTCTTCTCGCCTCTTGCCACCCCCTTACAGTGTGGGGTGCATGGGAAAGTAATGTGGCTGCTGGTAGGGAATGAGCAAATCTAATTTCAATGGAGGAGCCTCTATGGTGTGCAATTAAAAAATTAATAGGAAGCGAAGACTTCCTCGGAAAACAGGGTGAAAGGTGCTAAAGGGGTGATTTTCAAGGGAAGCAGAGCCATGTGGTTATCTTCCGTCTCTGTGTTCCAGGTGTGGTGAGGTGTGGTGGATCTGTGCACACGGAATGAGGTGGCAGTGCAGGCAGAGGTGCTGACGTGCAGGAGAGGTGCAGGGTGTGTTAATAAATTATTTAATTTCTCTCTCCCATTGGGTTAGCTTTAGGAAACCTGTCTGCCTGCGGGGTCTTGTTTTGCTGTTTTATATATATGTGATTTTCATCAAGTGTGGTTTCAGGTGGAGAGAAGAAAGAAAGAAAGAAAATGACAGGAAAGGAGGGGAGACACAAAAATTCCTCTAGTCATCACTTTGCACACAAGGCACCTTTTTTAAAGGCTGATTGAAAAAGGCAAGTTCTTTTGGGGTCGGGATGAACAGCGAGGACTTTGATTTTGTGTTTCTGCTTTACGTCTCCCAAAGTGGACTTCAGAAACCTTCCCTGTGTTTCTTGACATTCACCTGTCTGCACCTGGCCTTGTGCAGAGAGGAAGGACTGAAATTGGTTGACGTGAGGGGTGTCTGTCGGGGAGAAACAGAGTCAAATGGATATAGCCTGGAGGTTCATCACTCTGGTGTAAAACATTCTTCCTTTTCCCTCCATGCCTATGATGAATCCCTCCTTTTCTTCTTCGAAAAGCAGATGAAAGTGACATATTCACTAGTATTAAAAGGATGACCCCAAATTAATATTTATACCATGAAATAAAGGAAGCAGGAGATAGGACAAGTTGTGTGAGAAGAAATTATAGCCAAAAACTGGTATCCAGAAGCCAGGCGAGAAAAAGAAGCCATGCTTGACTTTACCATTACACAGGTTGGAAAATGGCTGATCTGAATGATCGCCTTCTCTTTTCAGTAAGGCAGGCAGGGCTGATGGAACCACTCATCTCCAGCGGCAGACCATCTCATCTAGGCACGGTCAAGAGTGGATAAGCCAGAAAATGTAAACTTTCCCTTCTCCTCAGTACCATTCTACACCCCATTAATAATTCTAGAAAACTCTTCCTTTCCATAAACTGTATCTTCAGTTTCGGCTACTGGGCCCATGATTGGATACTAGCATAGTCTTTCTCTGGAAATAAATATAGATCAAGTGAGTTACGGGTCTAATGAATTGTTTGCATTTATTAAAGTGCATCTCTTCTTTCAACCACAAGAAGATGTCTCTAGGGAAAGTGGTTGAATTGATATTCTCTTCCAGCAGGAGGCTGAAGGTGGAAGAATGGAATGTGGTCAGTAGAGGGAGCACGCATAACTCAGAGGAGTGGGTTTCCCAGGGCCACCTGTGGCTGCTGATTGTATGTCTGACTGTTGCACAAATTTCGCTGGGTGGATGAACTTGTGGGGGTTTGTGAACCACAGAGGTGTGTTCTGGACCTTTGGTTGCTTTCTTGGTGTTCTCCCACCATCTTACTTTTATCTTTTCACTTTCTAGCACTGTCAGCCAAGGTGGGCAGAAAAGAGACCCTGTGTATATTGTCCCTTTACTGAAATTCTCCATGACTGACCCAACCAGGGAGATTGTTCTGCTTTCTCTAGTCTTCCAGCCTGTGCTCGTACTTCCTAATGCACTAATTTTATTGGTGTGCCCTGTTTCACTGAAAAATTCACGAGCTCCTCAAAGACAGGGAGAGATATTTCATTCATCTTAGAATTATTTGTACTTAGCACAGTGACTGGCACATAATAGATAATTAGAAAATATTAAGTGAATGAACAGAGAAAGGAAGCACAATATTCATTAGTCAATGATGTCATTTGGTCTGGTGAGTATAGAGAGAGATGAAATTATGCCGTTAGATGAGATCCAAGGTATCAAGCTCTACGATCCTTTAGAAAGCATCTACTCTGACCTTCTCAGTTAATAGACAAAAAACCTGAGATCCAGGGACAGGAAGAGAATTGCCCGAGGTTATATGGCTCCTTACTGCCAGTGCTTTTCCAATACACCATTGATTGGAACACATGTGGTAGCTATCTATGGATTTTGGATATCTACACCAGTGCTTCTCACCTTGCTATGTAAAAGAATCATCTGGGGATCTTGTTAAAATGCATATGTATATTCACTAGGACAGGGTGGGCCCAGTGTGCTGTATTTCTAATAAGCTCAAGGTAATGCCAGAGCTTCTGTAGCACACATCAGCGATGTATACCATCTCTGCACCTGGCAGTACACCATGGTTAACGCTGGCTGTTCTGCATCTTTTCCACTTTTAGAACTTCTGGTACCTCTGCTTTGCTCTTTACAAAAATCAGAATGTAGCCTACATGTTTAAGTTTACCCATCTTCTTTTTTTCCCTCTACCCATATACATGTTTTGCCTCTTGCCTATCTGTTTCTCTCACATTGTGACATTTTTCATAGTTAATTTATTTCTCTTCTATTTCTATATTCTCTTGCTTCTTAGTTTATTAATTCTCTTGATCACACACTGTCTTCTTTTAACTTATTTTTATGCCTTATGCTTTATTCAATTGTTTAATAAATATTCGTGAAGAACCAGTATTCATCAAATATTGGGTTACAAAAAAAAAGTTGTCTCTGCTCTGTGTCTTCTAGTAGCTGGAACTATAGGGGAGAAGATGCATGGGGAAATCAGTATATCCTTAGACAATACATTCACAAGGAGAGAAGTTGGGAAGAGTTGCAGATGCCTTTGCAGAGGGATTGACATTTAAATTATGTCTTGAAGAATAAATAGGAGTCTTGTAGGAGAGTAGAGAAAGGCCATTTTAGGATGACCTAGAACATTTGGAGAAGAAGATTGGTGTAGCAGGACAAGCCTCTTTCTCTTTTCTGTGTCCCTCGCTCAAAGAAAAGAGCAACACAAGAATGTGCTGGTTCTCTGATTAGGAATTCCAGATTCCAAATGATGAGGCCAGGGATTAACTCAGAGTCTGCATAAAAGGAGAGCAAGGAAGTTCTAATTTCTGCTTTGATGATTCTATAGTTAAAAATCCTTGCCCTGATTATTAGACGTCCCTTTAGAATGAGCTAATGATACAGTTTTCATTTTCGACCACTGGTTTGCAACTAACTTTATTGATGGCCACTACAAAGAAAGGGACAGCTGTTAGTTGATTTGTGTGCAAAGAGCGAGCTGGATCCTAGCCCAGGCCGAGTTACTTGCAATGAAGGACCAGTCTGGTCCCATGTGTTTCTAGAGTAGTGAGGTGGAGGGTTGCCGTGCCATTCAGCCGTTAGCTGCTTTCTGTAATGGCTAGGAGGAGTGATGGATGAAGAGATGCTCAGTTATTCCCAGCTCATTCTCAAAATGTTTTTCAGCTGCCTTGTTTGAGGGGCTTGATAATTTAGAAGTTTCTACTTACGGGGATGCCTAGGTATCGAGTGGTGGTGAGACATTTTCAGTTGTTTGATTGAATTGTAACATTGGTGCCTAAGGGAAGATGGGATTGAACAGATGTGCCCCTAAATGTTCTGTGTATCACTTTCTGCTCCCCATTCTTCTGCCTTTCTATTTCTCCCCTCACCATTCCTCTGTACATTATGGAATTTCAGCTCAGTCTGGAGATTTTTTTACAGTTCCATTACACATACAGAGGGCATCCTGGGTCTGAAGACACATGGGTAAGTAAATGCTCAGCACTGGCTCCTGTAAGGGACTGGACCATCTAAGATGACCTTTGGGGCAGGACCATGGGGGCACAGTGACAAGGCTGCATCTTGGGGACCCGAGGAGAGGGGAAAGGAGGAGAGGCCAGAACAAACCTGCAAAATTTCAGACCTAGAAAGAGAGATAAACTATAGGCCATGTCTTCCCTTTGAGTGGAATGTTTTAAGCAAGGGAAAGCCAGAAACAGAGAACTTCTTTGGTGAGGTCAGTTGGAGTTTCCTAATAGTTAACTCTTGGCCTACTAACTCAACTCAGAAAAAGCAAACTGGGATATTGGCCTGCTTACGTCTGTGCTTATTGCTTTGCCAGGACGGATTATCTTTCTTCAGAAAGGAATGTTAAGTTTAAAGTTCTCATTAATCTTTATATAGGTCCTTTAATGGATTCCACCATTTAGAAATTCTTAGGAAATCAGATCTTATTTATCTTGAGAAAGGTGACTTCAAAACACAGTGGTGTTTGAAAGCCCTACATTGTTGGTGGAGAAGAGAAGCAAAGCGGGGAAGAAACTAGAAGGGCAGGTGACCTCTGTAATCCTTCTGCCCAAAGCTAATTGTCCTGTGAGAAAATGGCTACACCTTCTGAAGCATCCTCCACACCTCTAGGGCCATGGTCTGATCACACAAGTACCACCACAGTTGGTGAGATCAGTGTGTTCTGTGTGTGCCTAAATATATACACACACTACATGTACCCATACATGCTAGACTCGTGTGTATATATAATATGTTAGCAGTGATTCACTTACTAAAATCAGTAGCCCAAATAATCTTAACTATATTGAATGTGTAATTTAGGTACAGTAGTGGACATGTGTGTATGTTTGTGTGTGTATGTGTGTGTGTGTGTGTGTGTGTATGATGGGATAATAAATGTTAATGTTAACAGTTACCTTGGAGATTATTTTATCTCCCCTTCCAAGCCACCATTTTAAGACTGAAAATAGTCCTAGGATTACCCACATTGTGTAACACCATATGGATATGACAAAACCACATTGCCATGTCTCCTGACTCTCATTTCCACACTTTTCTCCTAACTACCTGGCCCTCGGGTCACCCTGAAACACATGTCCCTTTAGCGAGCCAGTCCTGGCTCCTGTATTTTCAGAGCCCAGAGTGCACCCTTTATAAGTAATGGGTCTTTAAAACTGTTTTGTTTTCCAGTTATCAAGCAGTGATTTACCTGGCACTGGAAGAAGTGGTGGTCTTGGAAGTCAAAGCTTGTATTTAGTTCTGCTTGTCCTGCTTACTTTGTGACCATGTGGAAACATTTGACCCCAAGCCTCAGTTTTTCTCATTATTGTAACGATAATGGTCTAAAGCAGTGCTTCTTACCTCATTCAATTACAGAATCATCTGCAGAGTTTAAACAAAAGCAAATTCAAATAGCAAAACGACAATAATAAAACCAACAAGGCCTTATGCTCAGGCCTTGACAATTAAATTAAAAATCTTTCAGGGGAGGATCTATGCAATGGTCATTTAAAATAAGACTCCTCAAGAGATTCTAGTGTGGCCAGATTTGAGAAACACTGGGCAAAATAACTGACACGGAACCTATTAGCTCTAAACACGATGTGTCCTAGCATTTTGAAATGCACAGGGAGATCCTATCATGGTTACGCGTTGTGAGACTAGCAGGAGATCCTTATGGCAGAGCTCAAACACAGGGATGGAAATACAGGGGGTTTAGTCTATACGGTGTATGCAAGGAGGGGAACAGGTGGTTGAGTTAAGAGCAGGGTGTTTACCTGACCCCTGGGCTCTACCAACACCTAATGTTAGGGATGTCAGGAAGTGTAGGAAGAATGCTTTCCTGGACCTCCTTGAAACAGGTGTGGTCATGAAATAGGGTGAGTGGCCCTGGGTTCTGCAAACACCCTCAGTTCTACTTAGTCTTGATTGAGGGTGCATGCCCCCTTTCTTGTTTGGGAGAGAAAGCCTCATTTCACTTCTTTGTAACACTGTAAATGTAGGAAAACTATTAATAAATGGGGCTGGATAAGCAGAGCCTGATTGACTGGTGAGGGGTGTGAATGGTGCAATTATCTTAGTGCTGGTTGGAATTCACTAGCCCTGTTACCCTCCCTCTCAGTGCCTGAAGTGGAATTTAAAGGCATGAAGAGGAGGAAGAGGGTAGGAGGCATGGAGCTGCCGCTCTTCTCTGACTGTAACTTTAATCACTGATTATTAGGCTGGCTGGGTTAACAGTTTTCTCATACCCTTCCTTTTTGATTTCTTCTCTTTCTTGTTGTAAAATAAATGAGAAATCAAATATACAGAGGCAAGAAAAAAAAAGTCCCACAGATTTACGGATCTGTGTTCTTTTAAAAAGACAACGATTGTTCTTTTTTGGACATTTGTTAATGGCCATTGGAGATGAGAGAGAAGGACTCCGAGTGTAGTTTGGATTCTCAGCGGTGTTCAGGAGGCACTAAATATTTAGGTGAAAACCACAACATGTACTCATTGCTCTGCATTTCCAAGTCTCTGCAGGTTGGGCTGATAGAGGCAGAGTATCAGCATCGCACAGGTTCTGCAGCCTTTCTTCCAGGAGTTGTTGCGTGTAGAGCAGGTCTACACGTGAGCTCTGTGGGGCCAGGATGGCTGTTTCCTGAGTTGTGACTCTTCCGGTTGTCATCTTGTTAGAGATTCCAGGATTGTTTCTGAGCTTCAGGGAGGATGGAGAAAATTTCAGTCCTTACCTGATTTTGTTTAGCTCTGTATTGTGATTTTGCTTTCAACTCACAAAGAGAAAAAGAATTGCAAGAAAATTCTACTCTGACCAAATACATGTGCTCAGTCTTGAGAGGTCTTTCTTGGATAGGACAATGTTCACCCTTTGGATTTTTGAGGACAGATGTAAAAGCATGTATGTAAAATAAATCACTTTTATTTTTTGCTTAATTTGTCTTTTTTTTTTTTTTCAGGAGGATGAGAGTGATGCTTTATGTCAGTTCACATCCTCAGTGCTTAGGGAGGTGCTCTCTGTCGTGGTCAGTGTTCAGACAACTCTGGTAGTTCATAAAAATGGTGGTGGGAGTGCAATGTGCCCTGAAGATAAAAGTCTCTACTTTCATACTTTTTATGTTTCCATTTTCTTGCCACTCAAGCACCTCTGGACACTCTGAGTGAGATTTGCTAGAGTTGAATGGATGACATGATCTTTAGATCCTGGTTGATGGTGTGCAAATGCACCCATTTCTGGCACCTCACCTTTATTGTGAGGCTTCATTCCTTGTTGTGTTCAGTGTGAAAATTTCTTTAAAAAGCTCTCTGTCTCTCGTCACTAATTGTCACTAAGCAGGAAGTCTTGCTCAGTCTCACCAACTAGAAATAAGCTCTTCCAAGTCATTTGTTCACATTCTCCTTTTCTCTTCCCTTTCTAGCACACTTCTCATGAAGGCTTTGGGGACAAATCCCTCGAGGACTTTGTCAACTATTACCCCACCCCCATCACCCCTCTTTATTCTTCCTTTCTCGAATAAATGGAATCATGATTACTCATCGTCCCAGCCTCTGCTTTTTATTCTGCACCTATTTACAAAAATGCCATGATTTCAACATGAAATTCAACACTGGCACTGGAACTCACTGGATGATCTTTCAGGAACCATTGTGGCAATCTTTTGTTGGTGAACTTCCATTTACACAACCAAGACCGTGATTAGCAAGAGACGTGAGAAGGTCCTCCAGTTAGGTAGCCAAAATTTATAGGTTGTTTTAAAGATAAAAGGTAGAAGGAAGATGCTAAGAATTATTGCTGTTAGCCCAAATATAATAGTTACCTTGCCTCTGCTTGGGACAGCTTTCTGTAGAAATGGATATGAGAGCTGGCAGTAGATACTCATGGTGTGCCCATTATATTCTAGGTTATGTTAACATGTGTTATCTCATTTAATTCTCACTGCAAGGCTGACATTATTCTGTTTGTCAGAGTGAGGATTACAGAGTTTAAGGTTACACAGCTGTAAGCAGCAGGCTAGGATTCCAAATTACACCTTTCAAATCCAACCCTTGGCTCTTTAAATCATAGAGAGCTGACTGTATGTGATAACAGATAAAGGTTCAGGTTGTATGTAGAGGCACTCATTAGCAACACGGACTGTGAAACTTTAGCTGAAATGATTTTTTGGATTCCTGCTCTCTGAGCTTTGCTTTCAGCAAAAGGCAAAACTGTTTTAAAATGGAAAAATGGATTCCTACAAAACAGCTGATTTTTGGACCTGAGTTGAATTTGATGAGGACGAAAAGTGAGAAATTCATGGCATCGGCAATGATAATATCGCCTTTGCTTCACAGGAGGCCTAGGCTTGGGCACCAAGTTCATAGCCTCCTCCTTCTGTTCTGTAGATGTACTTTACTTTTGAACTTGGAGACTCCAGTTTTCTAAGAGGAAACAATGCTCCTCACTGTTCACTGAATCTTGGGCATGTTATAGAATGTTCATTTTCTTGTGTCTCTTTCTTACTCAGCCGCTTCAGTTAACGGCTCCTGGAGTGGACTAATGGATAGAGCCGGAGAATGTCTGTCGGAGACACTGCTTCATTGTTGTGTTGTATCTTCAATTCAAAAGCAGCATCCAAAAAGGATGTCTGTGTCAGCCATTAACTCAGAGTGTAGTTTAATATACAATTAATTCATGACACTAAAGTTCTATTCCTGATGATTTGTTCTTTCCACTAAGAATAGGTCTGTTGGTGCTCTGTACGGTCCTGGTGCCTTAGTTTTACCATGTGTATATTTAAAATACTTCTCAGTCATTTGAAGCAACATAATATGAAAGCAGAAGCCCTGGCCTAGGTGTCATCAGGCCAGGTCCCACCTCAGACCACCCTGTCTGTGCTGGCAGCAGTTGTACAACCTTGCAGAATCTGCTTCCTCTTCTGTAAAGCGAGATCTTTTAGGGCAGGCAATTGTGTTGCGGATCAGATGAGAAATGTGAAAATTCCCCTCAAACCATAAATTTAATATACACATAGGATATTATTATTAATAACTCTGGTCTGCTCCAGGTTTTCAATATATTCTGAGGCCTTTCGTACAGCACAACCGCTCCCAGTGGACAAGAGACTGGAATGTATTTAATGGGAAGACAGGCAGCAGTGGCCAAGCAGTGGACATTCTGAGCACCATGCAGCGCCTGGCATGGTGACCTGAGGGTTTTAGTCTTGGGTCTGTGTCTCTGTCCTATGTTCTCTTTCACAGTGTTTATCTATCTAGAAAACTAAGTAAATATTTGCCAGAAAGGAGAGCATGACTAATCTTTCTAGCTTTACCTACAGAACTATTTTTTTTTCTGGGCTTATCTTTTATCTTTACATGATCCAAGGGGAGGAGAGATAGAAATGGGCACAGAGGCTGGGGAAAAGGATACTGTGGATGGCAGTTGTACCCTACTCTCAAGCCTTTTGTTCTGTCTGCAGTTCCCTCTCTTCCCTCCTGTGGACCACACATAGTCAGCCTTTACCATTCTGTTCCGGGTCTTCTGGTCCCCACCCACTGGGATCACCATCCTCTCCCTGCTCCGGGGCCCCTACCCAGATATGGAGGACTGTGGGCATCTCCATAACTTTCACGTGAATTTCTCAAGGGCCCAAACAGCTTTCACCCTGTGACCCTGTGTGTGCCTTGCTGAGTGCTGGTATACTGTGGTGATTTGGTCAATGGCTGCTGATGTGTTGTGAGCACTTACAGCCCAGCACTCAGTGCCCAACGTGCATCCCCAAATTCTACCCGTTAGCCACCCTAGGAGGTGTGTAGAATTATTGCTTGCATTTTACAGATATTGTTACATAGACTCAAAGAAGGTAAAAACTGACTTAGGATATGTGGCAGAGCCAGGATTTGAGGCCAGCAGTTTAGCCAGAGCTCTTACTCTTCAGCTTTTACTGTACAGCTTGGTAGCAAACGTTTACGGGTGACATAAGAGTCAGAGGCTTGAAGGGAACATAATGTGTGCTGCATAATGAGGAGAGTGGTGAATGAGGAAAGGGTGCACAGTGCTCTATCTGAAGGGTGTTTAGGACCTAGATTTGCATAACTATGTGTGGACCTTGTTTTTTCGGTATATTCATTAGAGATGGGAGACACTCAAGGAGTCTTTCAGAAATGCATACATAGAAATATTACTAATGTAATTATTGTGAAGTTATGCATAAGGTAAAGTGGGTTGTATTTCTAGCATGGGTATTTTTTAGCTGGTTGCTGTCACCTTTGGGCTTCCCAAGTTTTCCTAGCTACTATCTCCTCCATCCTTTCTTGTTGTAGTATACCATGGTGGCAGGTGCAGAAAACAGAAGTTGAGAGCAGGAACTGGACATTCAGATGGCCAGTGATTATGTGCTGTTGCTCACTGGGTTATTGAGAAAATGTCTTCACTTCTCTGAGTCCAGATTCCGTCTCTGTAATGTGAGATCTTGACAATTTCTGCCTTCTTTGAGGTGCAGTAAGAATGCAGTGAGATTTTTCACTTTGAACAGTCCTTGCACAGAGTAAGCATTGTGCAAGTATTCCTTACTCTGACTACCCCTCTCCCACCCAGCAGTGACTCCAACTGGAGCTGGTTTGGAGGGCAGAAGAGTGATGCTCAGTAATCCCAGGTATGGCACATACAGTCGTTACCAATAGGGAGGCTTCCAGATGAAGACTAGTGTTGATTTCTTTCAGTGTTTCATCGAATCATGCCTGGCAAGAGAGGAAAATCTGGCCGTGAAGTGACATATTTTTGGAATGTATAGAGAATATGTTCTTAGCACCAAAAATGCTGGTGATATCCACAAATAAGGAAACAAGTAATTGAAGATTTTGAGGTTAAAGTGAAACTTGGGAAAAGTCAGTATGAGCTGATCAAAAACATAGAATAAAATAAAGAGCTGTAAGGAAAAATGAAAATATATAAAATTTGAGAAAGGAAGGTTTTCAAGAAAGATGTTAACAGAGACAGAAACAAAATGGGATGTGGTGATAACAATTGCTATAATGCTTTGGCATTCATCAAGAAATTTCTTATATATTTTTTCCCTACACATTTGATATCTCCAGGAACCTATAAGAAAGAATTTTGAACATAAAGTATTATTCCCATTTTACAGTTGAGGAAATCAAAGTACAGACTGTTCTAAGGATTGCCCAGAATTATGCAGTTAAGGAGACACAGCCTGAGGTGATGGCACATGTCTGTAATCCCAGCACTTTGGGAGGTCGAGGCAGGAGGATTACAAGTATGAGCCCAACATGTGGGATTTAGATAATTAGTGAGATTCTGTTTCAAAATAAAAATAAAAAAGAGCTGTGGGCATAAGTTAGTGTGAAGGTCTTGAGTTAAATGGTCAATATCAGGAGAAACGAAACAAAACAACGACAGCAACAAAAACAAAAACAGAAGGAAAAGGAGGAGGAGCTAGAACGCAGCCCAGCTTCTCTGAACCCCAGGTGTCCTGAGCTCTTTCTACTCTTCCTCTACCTTGAGCTGGTTTAGGACAGCAGCTTGGTACCTTTGGGGAAAAACTCAGAAAAGGCATCCACTCTTGGTAAGAGAAGTCTGCCTTTCACAGAAAAGCATGTCAGGAGAATGTAGGTGCCTTTAAAAACAGTAAATGTTGTGAAACCTGAAAAGGCAAATTTAACCCATCATGCAAAAGATATAAAGGTTTAGGAGCAAGAGATTTATTATTATTTTACTTCCTTATATTTTTCTTTACTTTCCAAATCCTCCACAATACATTATTTTTTCATATTCATGAAAGGCGATTAGGAACTAAATAAAGGTAAAGAGGTAAAAGCCATTGCCATGGGGCAAGAAGTATGTGATCTTCAGTTTACATAGCAGGAAACTGGTTACAGATGTTGTCTAATCACATACGTGTGTACATGTATGTGTACTGTGTGCATGATCTGGATGCTAGTATGAGTTTAAAAATACAAAAGCAATTTAAAGTTAGAGAGGATTTTTAAAACAATAATTATGGAGAAAATAATAAAAGCAACCTCAGGCCTTAATGACAGATTCTAAAATGTCTTAAATGAAGAAATGGTCACTGCAAGGCCAAAGGCTGCCATTTGAGAAAACCGTGGAGGTCTAGAAAGAAATCTGAGGGCCATCTTGTAACCTTTTTGAACAAAGAGATTGTGCCTGGCAGTTACAATACATAAGCGTAAGTGGCAGGTTGGAAAAATATTGAATTAAACAGTTACCAACACCTTGAAGGGACCAGGGCATAGTAACCATCACAATGGCTTTTAAAAGATGAAACCCTATTAGATCTATGGCTCTGTGAGAAGGACAGGCTTGGGAGGCAACAGAAAATGATCTGTGGAATTAAGGAAAAAGTAAGGACAGTTTTAGATCTGGCTTCCCCAATCTACCTTTTTCTACACAGCCACAAAGGGATAAGTTAAACAGACAGTGCTCAGAGCGGTGTGAGTACCTGCCAGCAAGGGCACCCTGGATATATATATGAGATGGTTCTCATCGTGGGGAAACTGGGGTCCACCCTCTAATAATCAAGGGTGGGGATAGTGAAGTCCTGGGCTTGCCTCTCCCTTAGGAACAGAAGAAAGCTGGAGAGGACTGACTTGTGCTGTTGGGTCAGCCCTGCAGCTATGGTGCCTGGGGACAGCCTGGGTCACAGCTTCTACAGGCCGTTCTGCCACCCTAAGCACCCCCCCCCCCACTTTGTCTTTGCTACCGTCTCACTTCTACCCTTATCTCCCATCCACACATCACGCAATCAGCAAGATCTGTTCTGGGTCTTTTTCTCAGGAAAACCTGTATTTGTACAGGTCCCTCAAATTCCACACTGAAATATGCAGGGACTTTGGACTCATAAGGCCTTCTGTAGACATCAGGTAAAGCAGCTTGGACTTTTGGACTTTATGTCCCGGGTGCACCGTGATGGACACTTCTCTGGTTCTTTGTCTGCAGAGGGTGGGGACCTTGGAGGGACAATATTCCTTGAGACTCCCAACTCCTTTGTCCTTCCAGGACTGACAAACCTCATGGACTCATTTATAAAATGCCTGTGAAGGTGGGCAGCCAAGCGCAGGGCCTCTGCAGTGGGATCGGGCTCAATCCCTGGCCTCCAAGAGCCCACAGACCAGGAGCCACACTTAGAGATGTTCAAAGAAGGAGGCAGAATAGAAAGTGGCATCAACTGGGTAACATGGGAGCACTGCCATCTGGCCCCCAATATGGTGAGCAAGGAAGGTTTGGAAGGAACAAATTCTCATCATATGGGAGTAAAGGGTTATTAGCTATATTTATTCTCCTTACTATTCAGCCACCTCCCAGAGCACCCTAATAGATTTTGTGATTCTTGTCTAAGGGCCCGAGAATAAGTTCTAGACGTTACTCAAGATTCATTCTTCTTTGGGACCCCAGAGTAAGGAATGGTTGAGATTTCTGATCAGACCTCCCTCCCTCCCTGAAACACAGATTCAGCAGACAGAACCTTTCTGAGTTTGCTGCTGTCCTCCTTGCAGCAGGAGAGGTGTCTGTCTTTCGAGGGGCAGGCAGTGCCTTCCTGGGGTGGCTCTGTCCCAGCAGCCCCAGGATTTTTAGGGGTGGCCCTGCTGTGGCTTTTATATGAGGGCGAACCTAGATTTTGAATAGTTCAGTCGGGAGGTGAAGGCTGAAGCCCTGTTACCACTCTCCAGCCCTTGCGAATCAGAAGTAGATCTTTGACGTCAAAGGAACTGAGGTCGGAATCCTGGATTCGCTGCTCACCGCCGCTGAATGACGTTGGGTGAGGCACATTAATTTTTGCCTTTCAGTTTTATCTCTTCTGTCAAATGCAGGTTAGGCAAAGGTTAGATGAGGGCAAGTATGTAAAGCACTGGGAACTTAGCTCTCTCTGTTGCCTGTCCTGTCCATGTCTTGTGAGTAATGCTGTGATTTCTCAGTTGGGTTGCAAAAAGAAGCAGCGATGGCCCTTGCTGGCCTTTTCCAGCTTCATCTCTTTTTCTTTCTGTCCCAGTCTGTTCCTCAGGAATCTTTTGCTATGGCTCTCACAGAGAAGAAATGCAGAGATTGGGTGTGCTGGCTTCTGCTTATAAGGGAGGCAGTGGAATGAATGAAACCTAGTCCCTGGGGGAGACTTAAGAAAATTGGGGGTGTCCTGCAATAAGTCCTGAAATTAGGTATGTCTGGTGTGGTGGTGCAGAGACATGGGGGCTGGGAATCTTGAGTTATTAGAGAGAATGGCAGGGATGGAACAGAGAGAGGGAGACAGAGAGACAGAGTGAGAGGCAGAGACACAGAGAAATAGAGACAGAGAGAGAGGCAGAGAGATAGAGTAAGACAGATACAGAGAGACAGAGAGAGAAGAAACAGAGACAGAGAGACACAGAGAGACAGAGACACAGAGACAGAGAGACAGAGAAGCAGAGAGAGAGAGGAGTTTGCCAAAGGAAAGCCAGGAATGTACCCTATCCAAAATATTAACTCCAATCAAAGTCTTTGTCTTTTCTTCCACTTTGTGTGTTAAAAGCCAGGGAGAGGGAGAAAAAGGAAAAGGAAGAGTCAGGGCAAAAGGCGAGGGAAGTGGGTAGGAAGGTGGTGAGTGGGCTGCAAGGCGATGTCCTTGCAGGAGAGCAGAGGGAACAGAGCACCAGTCCAACTGTCTTCCCCAGGGAGGGACAGCGCCCCGCCCCCTCCTCCCTCCCTCCCAGTCTGGCTGATGACGGAGTCAGAGGCAGTTTTGGCACACTTCTAGGGGACAGTCAGAAAGTGACAGCTGCTCTGCCACCCTGGGAAGTTCAGTCTGGACTCCAGGGAGTTTCTGCAACCTCTCTGTGGAGGTCAGCCAGCCTGCCCGCTTGCCAGCCCCTCCTGGGGTCACTTGGGTGTCATAGCCACCGTGATAATCCAGCCCTCTGCCATGCGGATATTTGCTTTGTGGATATCTCTTTGTCTTACTCCGGCCTGTAAATGGTGGCAAACAGACATTTTGGGAAGGAATGAAACCTTATGAGTTTGCAGAATGTCAAACCTTGAAATGGCAAATGTAGATCAATTTTGAGTTTTTTTCCTGGCTTTAGTTATTTGCACCATGGTGCCTACTAGTAGTATAGGCAATTCAGGGTTAACTCTATACAAAATTGAATACAGTTTGCTAAAATCTGAGTTTGATAGCTGCAGGTTGGTGGAAATACTGCTCCTGATGAAACCCTTTTGTCACTATAGCAGTGTAGGAGCAGGGATGGTGTATATTTAAAGCATCGGGTTCTGATCCCCCTTTGGTATTTGAAATTAGGGACTAGAATGAGGAAGGTGTGAAGGCAAGAAAAACCTTCCTCTGCTGCTGTCTGGGTCCTTTGTGCACTGGGCTCAGACCCAGATGCAGCTGGAGGCAAAGCTGCTGCCAGGTAAAGCCGTGCTCCCTGCCGCTCGCTGCGTGAAGGAGCCAGCTCGGTGCATGTGTGTGAGTGTGTGAGCGTGAGAGAGACAGAGAGACAGACAGAGACAGAGAGACAAGAGACAGAGAGACATTAGGAGGAAATGGCTGAGAAGCCATTTTTTCACAGATGTGGAAAACTTCATGCAATATCCATAGGGGCATGATTCAGATTTTCTGCTTGGGCACCACTACTTTTGAAATGTTGCCCAGGTGGCTCTGACACAGAGCCAGGGTGAGACTGGCTCTTGCAGACCCTCTCTGCCTGCTCCCCCACTCCTGCTCTTTAGTCTTGCGTGTGCACACATCCGTCATCCAGCTCGTTCTGCCTGCAGCACCATCCGCTCCAAAGAAGGAAGACAGCCCCCAACTTCCTGAAACCCCTGGCCACTCTTATCTGCCCTCCCAACCGGACTCGTGTTTCTAGTCAACGTGGTGGATTGATTAAATAAATGCTCTTAACCCTGTAATTTTGTGCACACAGCTCCTCATGCTGTGGAAATAGCTGTTCTTAGATTTTTCATTGTAAGTGGATTGCCCAGAGGGAAAGAACTTTGTCTAATTTTAATAGAACAAGTGCTTATTTAGTTATTTAGTTAAAATGGTCGACATTGTTGTTCTTTATCTGGTTTTCTTATGTATATTTCACAGTGCACACCAAAGATACTTTGAAGACATTGCATTCATGTTTCCTTTGTAATCAACCACTTACCAGCAAAAAGCACCTTATTCTTTGTCTCCATTGCACCCGCTCCAGGTCTCTGGTGATCTTTCTCTAAACTACAGCACCTCGCTTGCCCTTCACCTCAAACTTGGGTTCTGTTTCCTGTGACATCATACTTTGCTTCCTCCCCTTTGCCGGAACCACTGACCTTTGACTTGTCATCAGGAAATCTCCTGACTGTGAAAACTCCTTGTTTCTTCCCTCCTCTCCCTCCTCCACAATTCCATTTTTTCTCAGTTGCTAATTCCAATGGTTCCCATTACCGATCCACATGTTTGCAGTCATATCTGTGTTGTTGCTCATCCTACTAAAAGCAGATAAAGGAAGATCTAGAAGTGAGTTCACCTGGCCTGCTTCAGATCCTTTCCTTTTGGAACCTACTGCCTCTGCTAGCCTTGGATTGTGAGTGTAATATATCCTTGCTTGGTTCTTAAGACACTGCTTCTTTGAGTTGTCTGTCGTATCCCTTCTCACAACTGATGGTCTCATTGTATCTTGCTGAGAAAAATCAATGATGCAAATGTCCATACATACTCTCTTCTATATGCTGGAAACTTCTCTGTTGTTCCAGACCCAGCTCATCTCTGCACTGGGGATTTTGTTGCCCCACTACTTTTCTTGGCATTATGAAATCCAGTCTTCTCACCCCTTCTTTAAGGTGTTTTCAAGATGATCACCCTAAAATATTAATTAATTCAAGTCAAAATTCATTCTCTTCCCCCAGCCCGGCCCTTCTTTCTGAGGTCTTTGTTAAGCTGTCCAGGTGCCGCAGGCTGATGCTTCTGAGAGCTCATGTATCCTCCTATTATTCTTTCCCCGGTCCTTCAAGGATTCTGTGGGACCCGTCCCCACAGTGCGTTTGTATGACTTCAGTTCTCCACAGGAAGGCAGTAGTACTTTCTGATAAAAAGCATGGGCATTATAGCCAAACTGCTCAGTGTTGCCAGTTCCTAGTGATGGGGATGTTGATAAATTACATAACCTTTGAATCTTGGTTTCTTGCTTTGGGAATAATGAGGAATAACAATTGTGTAGCTCTTTCAAAATTCTGTTTTGAGAATTAAATAAATGAATAGTTATAAACTACTTAGAACAGTGCCTGGCATGTTGTCAATATCCAGCAAATGTGTATTGTTATGATTATCTCTATCCTGGCTCTCAGTTTGGGACATTTTGGGGGACAGGGTATTTGGCAATGTCTGGAGATATTCTTGATTGTAGTGAGTAGGGATGAGGGAGGCTCATGTCACTTAGTAGGTGGAGACCAGGGGTACTGCTGAACATCTTACTGTGCACAGGATGACCTCCCACCACAGAGAATCAGCTGGCCCCGGATGCCCGCAGTGCTGAGGCTGACAAACACCACTGTGTCTTGACTCCAAACAGCCACCATTTTCTCCAGCCTTAAGCCAGTGCCCATTTCTGTCTTTCCTGAGTCCCCTGCACCTTTGAAGGATAATTTTCTCACATGGTTTCAATTACAAACTGATTCTGAGGACTCTGAAATCTACATTTCCAGCATTCTGTTTCTAGTGGTTTATAGAAATATCTCCCCTGGCACCTTCTCCCAATACTGGAAAATGTTTAAGGCACAACAAGACCCAGTGTTCCTTGTCTCTGCTTAAATGGCCACCCTTCCTCAACATTTCTACTGTTGCCTGGCTCCCATTTTCACTGTCTCCCTCTCTCAAAGCCCCCACTTCCTGTCTACAGCAATTTCTGCCAGTTTTTCCCCCGTATGTTTCACCCTGATCCTCATTTCCATTTCGATGACTCCTGCTTAACACAGGCCTCTAGCTGGCTTCCCATCCTCCACACAGCTGCTGGAATTGTCTTCATTAAACACTGTTTTCCTCTGCTTGAGAATCCATAGTGGCTCTCCATTACTGCTTATTAGCAAAAGGAAATCCCCCATGAGGCCCTTTGATGCCTGGCCTTCCTCCTACCTCTCCCATGCCTCACCCCAGCAGCCGCCTGCCTGCCTCCATGCTACTCCCCATGAAGGCTGGGTGCTCCTCTATCCTAACTCCTGTTTTCTCCAACTCTAGGCCTTCCAGTGTTAGCATTTTCCTTTCGGGAAAGCCTTCTCTCCTTTTTTACTCACCATGTCTATCATCTGTCTCAAATCCTTGCTCAGTTTTGAACTTCCCTAGACAGCTTTTTTGAATAACACACCAGATTGTCTTTGCCCTATTACACAGTCTCATTTTGGACTCAAGTATTTATTAAGCTCAGCCTACCATAATTTACACTTGCTGATATATTTGAAGAATCCTTAAGTATTTTTCAAGCTTCTCCAAATGTGTATGATTTATTCCTTCTCTTCCTCTTCTTTGCTAGCCCTTCTCTTCTTTTTAAAACTAATTCCCATGGCCCAAATAAAGTGCTCTCAATACACCAGAACTTCAATAAACAAGGCCTCTGTAACTGTCTTTTCCACCCCTTCAAAGCCCAGGAGGAACTCCAAGGGCATATTTTATGGGCGACTTTAAAATAATTCTTCTTATGGTTGTATTGGTAGTGGATGATGGTGGTGATGCTAGTGGAGGAGCAGGAGGAGGAGTAAGGGAAGGAGAAGGAGGAAGAGGAGGAGAAGGGGAGAGAAGCAGGAAGATAAAGTGAAGAAAAATCAGGAGTAACTATGTTTGTCAAATACAGGCAAAAGACCACTCAAAATTTTGCAACACTCGAAGAGATGTTGTAGAAGGAAAACACACCAGTGCCATGTCCTGGGCACCTGTGAATAGGGACCTTCATAGAGATAAAGGAGGAAGGGGGAACTCTCAAATACTATTCACTCTGGATATTTTAACCTATGAATGTGACCCCTAGCTTTGGTTTAGCATTTTGTTGTAAATAGGACTTTTAAGAATATTTTAAATATATTGTTTGTTTTATGAGGCAGATGGTATGATTCTGTTGTGCAGCTGAAGACAAGGAAGCCTCTTCCCACTGTGTTAGGGAAGGCTTCAGGGATTGCCTGTCTACTTTATGTCCTTTTTTTTTTCTTTTTTAAACAAATTGAGTTGCCATTGTTAGGCTTTTATTAGTAAAGCTGAGCCTAGAATTAATCACAATTACTGTTGTTTTCACTTTATCACCATCAGTACATTTTATTCCCAAACTAAGGTGCAATAGATCTCTTTCTAATAACCCAGAGACCAGCCTTCTCCAGCAGAATTTCCATAGCGGGAATGTTCTGTATCTTTGCACTCCAATGCAGCAGCCACTAGCTACACCTCCCTAGTGAGACTAGAGAATTTAAATGAATTAAAAACTTTAAATTTAAATAGTCACATGTGCCTGATGGTTTCCATGTTGGACATATCAGTTCTAGAGTCATATTCTTGTGAAATGTAGTTTAGTGAGAGTAATTTGTCTAATCTGGGTTTTCACATCTCCCCTTTTTACCCTATGAGAGGTTACTAGACAGAGGACCATGGAGATTTAGAATGTGGGAACTTGTGGACGAGCATCCACAGAGCCTGGATCATCATCAAGAAAAATGAGAAAGTTTCCATGTTGTTGCAAATGACAGGATTTCCTTATTAATTTGAGGATATGTGTATGTTGTTACAAATGACAGGATTGATTGATTCATTCATTCATTGTAGTACTAGCGACTGAACCCAGGACCTTGAGCATGCCAGACAAGTGCTCTATGACTGAGCTGTACCCCAGCCCTCATTTGAAACAATGGCTGAATAGTGCTCCATTGTGTATGTTAGATGAAATAGGCCAGGCACAGAAAGATGAATACTGTGTGATTTCACACGTACGTGGAATCTAAACATCTTGATTTTGTAGAAGTAGAGGATAGAATTATGGTTATTGGATATTGGGGGCTTGGGGGGTAGGAATTTGGGAGATATTAGCCAAAAGAGCTATTATTTTGGTTAAATAAGAAGAATACATTTTTAAAAATTATTGTAAACATGATGACTGTAGTTCAGAATATATTGTGTTCTTGAAAAATGGGAAATGTGGATATTTTAAGTGTTCTCATCACAAAAATGGTATAGCTGAGGTAATACAAACATTCATTAGCTGGGGTTAGTCATTCCAATGTCTGTACACTTCAAAGCATCATGTTGTGCACAATAAATATACACAATTTTATCAGTCAATTTAAAGATATGATAGTAAAACAACATAAAAGAGAAATGAGTGAGCTGGCTGCTGTCTTGAAAGGCTGCCCCAGGTGGGAAGTATCTCTGGAGGAGATGCTGCCAGCTCCCAGCTCTGGGGCCAACACCCACCCCTGTGAGGGAGGGGGTTGCATCTTTTCCTTTCACAAGGAGGCAAGGCTGTGGGGAGGAGTAGGAGGCTGGCCCTGAAGGAGCCCAACTTCTGCTCAGATTGGTGTGGAGAAGGCTCGGAGATAGTGATGTGGCCATTTAGCTTATGTGGCCCAGTGGGAGGTTATCAGCGAGGTGTCTGTGAGTTCATTGTCTTTAATTTCCACTGAGAGAAACTCAGAACTACCTTGTGGTTGAAACCTCTGCCTCTCGTGTTTGTGCCAGTGTGTATATGCATACACACACACACACACACACACACACACACACACACACACGTTATATACTCTACTTATCCTAGTGTTATACACTCTACTTATCCTAGATGCCTTTCTTCACGTAACCTTCTTTACTTCACAAGTACTAGTACAAGTACTAGTTGTGGTAGTAACTGGGGCTGGCCACCCAGATGGACTTCCAAAATGAGTGACTTGCTGCTGTGGCAGAAAGTGGCAGAACCCCAAGAAAATAGCTAATGAAAGTGATAGGTTGATGATGATGATGATGTGATGTGCCCTGACCTTGTCTAGCTGGTTTCTTTTTCCTTTATATTCTTGTTCATATTCTCTCTACTCAACCTGAATCTTCATCTAATTTTTTTGCCCATAAGAAAAAAAGATACTGAATTGTTTAACTTATGGTATGTAAGGTATCAGAATTCTTACAGTAGGTAGATGGAGGCCATTACACCTGGATAAAATTTTCTTACAAATTCAGCCTTTACTTATGGGATAAAGGTGATGATTTTGATCTTTGAGTTTGAGGCCAGAGAAATTCTGGAATAAGATGACCTTGTGATGAATGGTCTAAGGGACATAGATGTACTTCTTCCATGTAAATATATATCCTTTTGGCCTTCATTGCCATGTGCGTCTATGGGAAAAGGTTTCATTCTGTGGCTCAGGGGCTTGCAGACTGGTCTTCAGGAGATGCTCCAAGATTGCTCCTGAAGTCACAGCTCGTTGCTGGCCAGACAGATGTGATAGCACATGGGGCATCCAGAGTCCATAAGGAACAGACAGTCGGAGGCAGTGACTTGGAGAATGAGACACTTGTTTTCACAGGGAGATTTTAAAAACAGAATGAGGGTAGGAGAATTCAGGGTAACTGTGACAGAGAGAAAGAGTTATTGCCCTGATAAGAGATTTTTGCAAAATTTTCTCTGAGGAATATGGATGTGAAGAACATAACTCAAATTACTACGAGTTGTCTTTTAAATCAGAGATCTAATCGTGCCTGCCTCCTTGGAAACCTTTAATCGTTCATTATTGTGTGCAGAATGAAGTCCTGCTTCCTTCTCTGAAGTACCTAGGCTTTGCCCTTTGGCTCTCACCAGCCTCCGCAGCTTCTTGTCCTCTGTGCTGCCACCTCCTATCTCCTCTGCTCTAGCTAGTTTGTGTACTGAGTACGCACGCTTGACAGGCCTCCTTGGCTGTGCGCAAGCTCTTCCTTTGGTCAGGGGCAGCCCCACCGCAGCTCTGTCAGAGTGCTAGCCCTTCTATGAGGTGCATTAGAATCTCACTTTCTATGAAAAGCCTTCCCATGCCCTTCTAGCAGGGGACATATGTTCCCTTCCTGCATTCTTAGCACTGTGTATTCCCACTGGCACTTGTCACCACTAAGTCTTGCTTTGAATTATTAATGTATGTATCTCATGGTACCGCATAACTATGGGCCCCTGGAGGGGTAATCTGCGTTTTGGTCAACTACACATCATGCACAGAATCTAGAAAAGTGCATTGTATACAGTAGGCATATCGAATGCAATTGTTCTCTATCAACTGAAACTACTGGCTGCTTACCTTAAAATCTCCATTGTCCTTTTATACCTGTTTTGTAGTTTCACGGTACCATGTACTATGCACAGGCTCAAATACAGAAGTTAGTGCAGAAAGCTTCTCCAGTGTACAAGATGGATTCTGCCCTGTTCATCTCGATATCACTCAGATGTAAATCTAAATTTAGCTAAATGGAGTAAGTACATTTTGCTTCAGTTAGAACTGGTTCAGCTTGTTTCTCACTCTTTGAAAGCATCAAAGTAAAGTTTTAGATTACAATGCCCTATGGGTTTGACTCAGTTCAAATAGAGTGAAGGTGACTTAAGAAAGACCCTAACCCAGCTGCAGGCAGGCCTGTGGTGAGACTTTGATCCTTTATGTTAATCTATCAGCGTCTTTCAGGTTACTTCAAGGTGATAATTTTGAAATACCATTTTCCCAAACTGTATCTTTGAGTGGTACTTAGGTTTATTTACAGGTCAAATACTCTTAACAGATAGCGCTTGAAAATATCTCTACTACCAATGAATGCTAAAGCTAAACCTGTAACCCAATCATCTCAAATAATATTCAATAATATTTAAAATTCAATAATATTTAAAAATAAATGTTCAAATTATTGACAGTTTGTTATAATATTTAATTATGCTTCGATTACCTTAAAGATCTATTGTCTCAAAACTCATAATCGATTTTATTGATTTTTGTTTGTTTATTTTGGTGTTTTTGAGGCAGGGTCTCAGCAGAATGGTGGGATTACAGGTATGTGCCATTCATCTGGCAAATTTTCTTTTCCTAGAGTAGAAAGGAGACAAAGGCTTAGGTGCTTTGGGGGAAGGATCATGTATATGGACCTGGAAAGACCAAAGTGTCACAGCATGAATTTGTCCCTTTTGCTCTCTGCTTTGTCACAAAGGCATTTCTCTAAAGCAAAGTTGTCCTCCTTAATGATATAAATGGCAGGCTCAGTTGCACAATTTTATCTTCACTTTTGCAATAAACTATGCTACATTTATGTCATATTTTTTCTTCAAAGAAGACAAAAATTCTTTTCTCATATGGTTGTGAATGTCACCTAGCATTTCTGTGGAAGTGGGATGGGGCTTAGTCTGCAGAGGGCCACATGTTCTTGTAAGAATGACAACTGTCCAATTACAATGATTTTCATGCTATATCTGGAGCTGAGGAGGCAGAACAGCTCTGAGCATGGCAAATGGAGCACTTGAGCTCATCTGATGCACTGGCCCTGTCCTCTCAGTTTCTACCCCAGGTGAGATATCAGGGGCCAGCATGGCCACAGGCCTGGAGCTGGTACTGTCTGCCTTTGCCAGCATACTTTGTTCTATCATTTAGCAAATTATGTTCAACTGTTTGTGCTGAATTATTTTTTTTTAGGGTCCAGGTGAAATGTTCAAAAATAAGGCCAGAGTGAATTAGACCTGGATTGCATGGGCAGATGATATCTAAAAGATACAATAATAGAATGTTAGTGTCCAGAGGAACAACTCCATGTGTGGTTGAGGACACAAAGGTTTGTGGGCTAAGAAAATACCAAAGTATAAATTTAGTATCTGGTCCAGGGCCAGAACTCAAGCAACCTGATTACCATTCTAGGATCTTTTAGACAACAACAATGGCCTTCATATTTCTTACATCCCCTTTTTGATCAGTAGAACACTTGGGGATATTTATCCTTAGTCTGTGTGCATTTATTATACACTCAGGAAAACAGAGCCCATGCTAGATTGTTCAAAGAGATGATTTAATGTTGAGAATTCATTAAAAAGGGATCAGAAAACTAAAAAGATAAACAGGTCATGACTGACCCCACCTGAAACCCTGTATTAGCAAAGTAAGGAGCCAGCAGGAACATTTGGATCAGGGGATGCAGGGTAGAAGTTGTCCACTAGAACCTGGGACAAGTGCTGGTCACCTAACAGGGAACTGAAACCACAAAGGAGATCCAGCCACTGGGAAGATATGAGATGACTAAAGCAAAGAGAAGAAGAATGTTCTAGCTTCCGCTTTCTTCAGCATCTTCCTCTCTTGGCAGTACATGCATTGATTAAAATTACCCAGGATCTGTTTGGCAAAGAAGCCTGGGAAATGTAGTTTGCAAGGCTTTTGCTTCCTTTTATACCCAGCAGTGAAAAGAAAGGGTGGGAACATGTCTCAGAGCAGACAGGCAAATTGGGGCAGATTATTTTGTGTAGGTGATGGTAACAATATTTCCTGTCACATTCTCCTCTGCAGGGTCCTCATCATCGGGTAGAAAACCTAGTTCCTTCCCTTTGGATCTGGGTAGCTTTATAACTACTTTGACCAATTAAGTGTGGAAAAAGTGAGGCAAGGTGACTTCTGAGCCTCTGTCCAAAAAGGCCATGTGGTTTCTCTCTGGTTCTCTTGCCTTCTGGATGTTCCAGCTGCCATGCCATGCCGGGCCATTGTGAAGGCCCTGTATGGATCCTCTGGACAACAGTCCCAGCTGTGCTCAGGTGCCAGCTGCATAAACATTCCAGATGATTCCAGCATCTGGTCAGGATATTTGCTTCTACCCAAAAGTCATGGAATTCAATCAAGCAATCCCGACTGTGTCTCATCCAAAGTTCTAATCCTCAGAATATCTAAGCATAGTAAATTTAATTTACACTGCTAAGTTGTGAGGAAGTTTGTTATACAGGCCTCAGAACTAGAACTCCAATGACCAGGATATTTGTTTATTATTTAATTATATGTGTATACCCTCTAACAGGTTATATTTGTTATGAAAGCATACACAAAACTAAAAATTAAAAAAATAGGTGAAATAAAATTAAATGCAAACAGAAATTCTAAAATGTTTCTCACCCAGGCCTAGCTTATAGGGAACTGGGGACCACACATTATTACATGTATTAAATGCATGGTCCTAAAAGACCAGACTATGATATGTGTGGCCTCTCTCTCTCTCTCTCTCTCTCTCTCTCTCTCTCTTTCCCCCTCTCTGTATCTCCCCCTGTCTCTCCCTTACTCTCTTTTCCCTCCCTTCTCCTCCTTCTCCCCTTTCTTTCGTCCTCTCAATTTTGAGCATTAAATTCAGGGCCTTGTGCATGCTAAGCGAGTGCTCTACCCCTGAGCCACACCTCAGTCCTGCATGGTCTTTTGAATAGCCAATAACTACTTTGGTAATCTCTGAGGAGGAAAGCTGTGGTGCCAGGTGTAAGGACATATTGGAGATGTGCTCAGGAAAGGAACACAGTAAGGAGGGTTAGGCACATATTGGTGAAGATGAGTTCCATGACGCAGAGATCCCAGGGAGATAGGAGATGTTCCTAAATAGAGTCAGGCTTGTTTAGTTTTATTTCTGAGATGTCATTCTTGAGAACCTCATTGTAGTCCAGTGAGAGGACACTGTGCAGGCAAGTGGAGAGGGATGTGGTGTTATAGTTAGGTCAGCACATCAGAGACTGTCATTGAGAGCTCATTCTGGGTTTGAATACCCCATGGATCTGAATATTTTAAAAAAGAGATCAGGTTCAGGTCCCACCTCATCTTCTGAATATTTCTCTCCTTTTGAAGAAGCTCTAGTGTATTTCATGTGGGCACCCAACATGGGCATATTTTCACACATATGAGGCTCTTATTTTTTACGTCACTATATACATGCAGGATCTCTTCCTTTACCTGTGCCTCAAAAATTTGACAAAAATCTTTGTTTTTCTTTCTTACTGCTAGATACATACATAGACCTACTATTGGCATAAAGTGTGCTTTTGTATAAAACTTGTACAGATAAGCATGTCTCATCTATTTTTTTTATTTAAAGAGAAAAACAAACCAAAACAGAATAAAGGATAGCAACAATACAGAATTCCAAGGAAAAAAGGAAAAGAACAATAACACAAAAACCTAAGAAATTATTACTTGACAAATTACATACTGACTTCTTGGAAACAGTTGTTCAAATTACAAAGTTAAAACGTGTAACGTAGACATTCAACAGTGAGACTTAACAGTTCTACTCCATGATCTGACAAAAACAGCAATATGGTCATCCATCTTACACACTCAACTATACATGCAATTATATCAAAAGGGTAAAATTAAACACAACAAAACAGAACAAAGCAGGTCACAAGAAACCAATGTAAGAGACAAAAATTTCAAAGCTAGACAATCGGAGATATTCACTCTCTATCATATTGACTCTTGTTTTCTTCCAAATAGTTGTCCATATTGTCACATACAGGGAGTTCACATGAAACAACCTAGTATGGAATTGATCTGAGCAGGATGAGGAGGGCATTTCAGGTCTTCAAGACCAGACAATAGGGAAGCCAAGAATGGCTGTCATAGTGTCTCTCATTCTCCTCAAAACATCTGTCCATACCTTCATGTGTGTTGAACTTAAACAAAACAAAACAAGCTAAAATCACTTGGAACAAAGAATTATAGTTTTGCTGGATTACACATCATGACATTATGGAATCAGCACTGGGTACTGTAGTGTCTCTTTTTCTTCAGGTAGTTGTTCATATCAACGTGTGTTATATAGTTGGTTCTCGTAAACTGTTTATAAGCTCTACACATGCATGAGTCTCTAAATGTATATCTATCATTTCTGTATTAGAAGGAAAAACAAAACAAAGCAAGAGAAACCAAAACAATTCCTAGAAAAGAATGAAGCAAAAAAGTCATATAAAACCGCAATACAAGGTGATCTACAATGGTTATCATGATGTCTCAGCAGTATATAACAACATTAATAAAAACGAAGCATTGGAGACATTATAAGACTTCAAAAGCAAGTAATAATCAAACCAGAGTGGGTATCTTAGTGAATCTTGTCATCTTCAATGTAGTTACCTATACTCTTAGACTTGATGCTATCAATCATAACAGATTTAAATAAAATCAGTCAATATAAAGTAGCAATCTAACAAACCAGATTCAAATAAGATCAGACATAATAAGACAGTATAAGTTATAAAGGGATTCAGATTAAGTTGGTAGGAAATTAGGGATGATTACCATAATATGTCCTCTTATTTTTGGGATAGCTGACCATGTCCTCAAGTCTAGTGTAAGTAGACAAACTGGAACAGCACATAATCCATCCAAGCAGAGTGGTGAGAATAATGTAAATTTTAAATCTTGTTACCCAATTAACAATATCCTCTGCCTCCCTTTTTTAGACAATTCCTCCCCT
>PVJX010009324.1:0-17169 GCA_004027295.1 Dolichotis patagonum | reverse complement strand
ATTTTGGGTCCCACTGCCTCCCTATATAGAGCATCTCAATGGACCCTATCTCCTGATCTACTCTGCCTGTGTTTCTCTCTGTTAATATTTCAAGGCCGTCTATACTAGAGATTACAGCCAATCTTCTCTGCTTTATTTCTGCCATTCTGTTTTTCTGCCATTGGTTGTCTATTTTTCTCTTCCACTCCACTGTCTGCCCTGTTCACTGAGGCCTCTCTGCCACTGTTCCTGAAATGCTCATATTCTTTCTCTCTCTCTCTAAAATGTCCTTCAGTATTTTTTGTAGGGTTGGATTGGTGGTCACAAATTCTTCCAGTTCCTCTTTGTCATGGAAGCATCTTGTTTCTCCATTAATTTCTAGAGAGAGTTTTGCAGGATACATCAATCTGGGCTGGAGGTTGTTCTCCTTCAGGGCTTGAATTACTTCACTCCAAGCTCTTCTTGACCTAATGGTCTGTGTCAAAAAGTCTGCTGTGATTTTGATGGGCTTTCCTTTATAGGTGATCTGTTTGTTTTCTCTGATGGCTTTTAATGTTCTGTTCTTATATTGAATTTCTGGGATCTTGATTATTATGTGTCTGGGTGTAGCTCTGTTTTGGTTGTAGGTGGTTGGAGTTCTGTATGCTTCATACCTCTGCATATCATTTCCTTTTTCTATGCTTGGGAAATTTTCCTTAATAATTTCTGTGATAGCCTTTGCAGTTCCTCTGTTTTGACTCCTGCTTCTTCATTCACATGCTTTATTCTTAAGTTATAGATCCTCTTGTCATCTTCTAGTCTTTGTATTGTTACTGCCTGCTCCCTTGTTATTTTTAAGAGATCTTCCCTTTCATGATCACAAATTGCAAGCCTGTGCTTAATTATTGATAGTCTATCTTTGGTTTCTTTCAAGCGGTTTTGCCAGCTTTCTATGGAGTCTTTAGTTTCCTGATAATCTCTTTGAATCTGCTTCATGAATTCTAGGTTTTTTTTTGTATTCTTCATTAAACATTTCTCTCCTTTTGTGTTCCTCCATTCTTCTGTCTGTGTCTTCTTGAGAGGTGCCCAGCCTTTCTTTTATTAATCTACTTATCTCTTGTTTAATTTGAATTAATATTTCTGTTTTGATCCCACTTATGAGGTCCTGAAGGTATCTCTTTATGTCCACTAATGCTGTGTTTGATGTTGCATTTTTGCTGCCCTCAATGTCTTTTCTATTTACCTCTCCTGGATCAATGTTCTCAGGGTTGGGGGCTGGGTTTTTTTTCTTATTTCTCCCTCTTTTCATGTTTTTGGTTCCTTCCATACAAGTGTATAGTGCAATTCCCAGCCCCTTTTCTTGTTGGTTAAAGTTCCTCTAAAGTGTGCAGGCTAGGAGCTTCTGCCCTCTGCCTTCCGCTATCAGAGATTGATGTTCACGCACGGGCAGTGTGCACTGGCTCCTTCCCTCCGGGGCAGTCAACCTTTGCAGGCCTTCACTGTGTCAGTGTGCACTGAGCTCAGGGAATTAATTTGTAGCAACCCACTGGGTCCTGGCCAGGGGCATGGCCCAGTCCAAGCAGATCCCACCAATCTGCTCAGCGAGGGGCGCAACCAACTGAAGCCACTTCCTTATGGAGTTAGGGCTGTCCTGCCCAAATCCAACATGTCATCCAGTCAGTTGCCCCTTTCCCACAGGAGGGTCCCATTCCCATCACTCACTGTGTGTTGATGCCGGTCCCCGAGAACTGCTGGGCTCCCCAACCTCTGACCTCAGTGTGGCTGTGGTGCGAATTCACGGTGCCTCTGGGTGGGTCGCATGCGGGGCTGGGTCCGGGCAAGCCATGCACAGGGCTGTTCAGCTCCATGCTCCAGCTGCTCAAGCCAGTCGCATTGGTGCTGTCAGGTTGATCTCGGGCAGGAATTCAGGCGGCTTGAAGAGGGCGTCATGCTCGCTGATCTTAGCTTCTCTAATGGTAGCCCTAGGACCTCATATTCGAGTGGTTTTTTTCACTTTAGTTTCTTTCTGGGTTGAGAGAGTCCATCTCTCTCTGTTTGAGTCTCTCCAGGGTGTTCTATTCTGGCATTTAAGCTGTCTCTCTCAGAAAGGGTCCCTCTCTTGCTACCTACCGGTCCACCATCTTTGGAAACTTCCGCATGTCTCATCTATTGAGACAAATTAATAGCAATGGGTTTCTTTCTTTTATTTCCTCTTTTCTTTTCCAATATATTCCCAGAAAAGCCTATTTCACATCTGGTTTTTCCTTTTCTTTTCTTTCTTTCTTTTTTGGCTTTTCTTGGGACAGTTTCCTTTCCCTCAAGGCTGGTTTTGAACTTGCTATGTAGCACAGGCTATTCTCAAACTCACCTAGATCCTCTTGTTTCAGCATCTCACATGCTGGGATTGTAGGCATGCACCACCACGCCTGGCCTATTTCATATCTTCTAACCATGAATTTCCTTTCAGAAGCCATCAGGTTAACTGGCTGTATTGTGTGGTAGCCAGATATTTTCAGGGCTGCAGTTTCACAGATAAATTAGACTGTTTCTGCTTTTGAGCATCTCTCAGTCTAGAGAAAGATAGACAGACAGATAGATTTATATTTACATTTGGGGGTGAGTGCTGTGATGGTGTAGTGTACTTGGGAACATGTGGTATGGACACTTGGTTTCCATGAAGTCTTCTTAGAGTTTTGACAAATGGAGGCAATTATACAGCTCTATCAACCATGAATTGCATGTGCTTGCTTTTTGAATACAGTGAGCTTTCTACAAACAGACTGGATTATTTGACTTGAATATACTGTTAACAAGACAAGCTAATTTGCCCAAGGAGACCTCTTCACCCCTTTCAGTTAGGTGAACAGTTTTTCACGTTGGGTTTTCTTATGCAGGCTCCAAAGCTCCTGTCTTCTCCTTTTCTGGATTGTCTACCATACAGACTTTTCAGGGTTACTTTGATCACTCTGGTTTTCTCAGTATTTCTAGCTCATTGCCAGCCTCCATCAGTCTGCATTTAGGAGGTTCCCTGCATAATGTCTAGGGTTATCAGATTCAGCAAATGAAAACAGCAAGTTAAATTTTCATTTCAATGAAATGATACTTTTTTTTAGTATAAATATGTTCCAAATATTTGCACATTTATCCTAATGGAACTTAGTCATCAAAATTCAAATTCAGCTGAGTGTCCTGTGTTTTCCTGTCATTCCTCTCCTGTGGCCTTGCTCTTCACAGAATGTTCATGAAGAAGAGGGAAGCATTTTAAACTATCTAGAAGCACCACTCCTGGACTGCAGATTTTTGTCCCTCTTCTCTGGTCAAGCTTAGCTTTTTTCTGTTTTTCACATGACCACATCTGTCAATTGCAAGAGTGCTAAGCACATTTGTGATGTGAACAGCAGTGACATTAAAAATCTGGCCTTTGGCTGAGCTGCTTCCCTCAAAGTGAGATTGTGCCTAACACTCACTTTGATCTATAGACTTGAAGGGGGAACTGGAAGGAACCGTGCCTGAAGCACGAGTCTATGGCATAAGTGTAGGCTCACGGAGCAAAGGTATTTACTGTGTAAGGCGTCTGAGGACACCTCAGCAAATTTTTGTTCATGTCTTCATTGTTGACTTGTGTAAACTAGCTCCCTGGATGAGAAACTTAGATAGATGAGGAGCCGAACATAACAGCAGCGATAGCAATGATTTATTGAGCAGGTCCCACGTGCTGGCGCTGACCTTGATGCATAACATACATGTTCTTATGTTATCATCACAATAATTAAATGAGGGAAGTACTCTTTTTCCATGTTCCAAAGGGGAAAACACACTTAAAGAAGTTAAATAACTTACTGCCCTGCTTTGAGTTGAACTTGGTCTGGAGTCTCAGCAAATACACATGGATTAATTTATCTGCTGTATTATTTAATGATTTCTAACAAGGAGAGATGCTTTTTCCCTTTTTAATAACTTCTTGTACTATTATATCCCATTTTGAAAATCTAGTTTCCCATGTATTGATGTAATATTTTTCCTCTGCAGTAAAAACTATTCCTTTGCATCAGTGGAGATAGCAAGTTGATCAGTCCTTCCCTTTAGGATGATAATTTTTCTTTTTCCTCCAGCCATCTCAGTCTTTCCCCTTAGGCTCTGTAATCATATCATGGTCAAAGGAAATTCAAGTGCCAATTGAAGTTCTTTGTTTCTGTCTTGAATTTTTCTCAATCAATATAATACATAGGAGAATCATGCCTTATGTGTACAAAGTTCATAATAGATATGAGTTTGATTTGTTTGGCTGTTTCAGACTCCTGTACTCAAGCACACTGTAGCCTGGTATATATCTAAAGGTAGGTACTATTTTATTGGTTCTCATCAAACTATACCATCTGGAGTTTGTCACATCATCTGTCAATATGTAATACATTGAATGCAGCTTTTAGTACTGCAGTTTGTGATCTTACTCTATAATATCAGGACATATACATGAATAAGATGGCACATTAATCCTGTGTCTACTATGGGATGCTGGACATGCCGGTATAAAGGCCAAGGTAGTATACAGATAGCAGTGTAAGATGTGAGCTTCAGACCCCAGCTCCTCACAGCTGAAGCACCCATGTCAGAGGCTTTGAGCTGCCTGCAGATGTCCAAGCAGCATTTACATGTTAGGCACTCAGCAGCCCTTGTTGTCCTGGTTCAGTGCTCAGACTGAGACTCTTAGAAACCTGCAGCAGCCCTAAAAAAAGGGGCAGGAGTGGAAAGAAGTTTCCTCGGTTAATCTCAGAGGATCTGGGCGAGTTTAGGAGTTAGAACAACTGGGACCTCTTTGAAATTTCTCTGTAGTAGATAGGAGCTTCAGAGATAAGACTGATAACTCTTTCATCTACTGAGGTTTGCTTACTGTCTGCGCTGAAATACAAACTACCATCTCCTATCTTCCCTGAGTCTTCTCCAGAAAACCTGGGATCTTTGGCCAATGGAAAGTCCAGATTTGTGTGCCAGAGGACATTCAGGGTTCAAGCAGCAACCGAACGGATTTTTTCTCCTATCACCCGCTGCAGGAAATAATGACCTGCTCCAGCTTCTGATGTGAGATGCAGGGAAGGTAGTAGAGTTCTGGGAGTATGCTCTAAAAAGTGAATTCACCAAACTCTCCTTTTGTAAGGACTTAGTTCTTCTAGAGAAAAAAACGGTCCACAGTAGTCTAGCAAATGTGTGGTCCCTGGATTTCCTGAGTGGTTGCCAATCAGTTTAAAGGGACCAAAGTGCTGACGACTGTAAATAGCCCATCTGTCCACAGAACTCCCATTAGTTACCAGCTGCCTTCCTTATATTCAGAATGTCTGTCTGAATACCACAGCTTTTGCGATTTTACTCAAAATTAAATCAAGACACACTATCTTTGGTACACTAATAGGAGCAAAGCAACCTACAGTTAGGGGAATTTCAGAAATTTTATAACCAGAGGTATTGTCACTCCTTGAAGAATCCAGGTCTATTCCCATCAGAAATATGGCTTTTGAATGAGCCGTCCTTGTTAAGTCACCCGTGTTGGCTCTGCCACCACCAACCGTGTTAAGTTCTTTGGCATCAGAGCAAAACCGGATGACTCTGGCAAAAACGAATTTGAGAGGTTATATATATATATATATATATATATATATATATATATATACCCAAATCTATAAGATTGTACTTTGTGTATTAAAAAAAAATAGGACTCCTTTGCTATTTACAGTGCTGTCTCAGTGAGGCATACATTTCCGCATCTTAGTCCCCCACTGAGGAGTAACAAAGGTTTGCTGTTCTTTCATCCTGGTGAATTTTTGAATTTAGCATTTAAACATACGGGGCAGGGTTGGATTGATCCTTATGAAAAGAAAGCATTTTATTCCCAAGGATCCCCCCTGGCAGGGACTTTCTTTAGGTTTTGTCTATGAGGCAAAGTGGGTATATTTGACCCAGAACATTCTTTTCTTATTTCTGTTCAACCACAATTTGGCATTTTATATTGTATTTGCTAGTTTTAAATATCATCTGATCCTTCTCCAGTAGTACATTATTTTTATCAACTGAAGATCAATTTATTCAGACAAGGTGACTCAAACATCTGAAGGGGTAACATTGGCATTAACTGTCAGCTCAGTTCTGATGGAGGTAACCTGCTTAACCATGGGTGGGGCACACAGATCTGTGAGTCGCTTGTGTCCTCATCTGGAAGCTGTCTGCTATCTTAAAATCTTTACCACAAGATTTTTTGGGCAATGATTTTCAAAATCTTGGTGGGCATCTGAGCTGGCCCTTCACTTTGAGATTCTTTTCCCTTTTCTCCTCACATCAAGCACACGGGACAGTTCCACAGCAAGCATCAGCCTCTCCCTACCCAAGGAGGTGTCGACAGTGAGAGGGATACGTACACACAGCTGCAGGATTTGCTAGCTTCACTGACCAGACCCACAGAGACGTTCTCAGGCCCAGAAGCCTTTGAACTGGAGAGCACACACCCTGTGAGGGCTTTGCAAGGAAGGTGAGGCATGGGCAATCTTTTTTTAAAAAATTATTTTATTTAAAGAGAAAAAAACAAAACAAAACAGAATAAAGGGTAGCAACAATACAGAATTCCAAGGAAAAAAGGAAAAGAACAACAACAAAAAAACCTAAGAAATTATTACTTGACAAATTACATACTGACTTCTTGGAAATAGTTGTTCAAATTATAAAGTTAAAACATGTAAAGGGCATGGGCAATCTTAAGGCACTTTCCAGGTATTCACTTTTCCATTGTCTTTTTTCCTAACATTGGTCTGCCAGAGAAAGTGCAGCCTCCTCTTTCACACTGCTCCATCTCTCACTTTACAGAAGAATAGCATCACTCTGATTTCATCAGAATTATACTATATACATTGCCCTATAGGATAAACACTCCTAGGGGACTCTATATATAAACGGATAATAAGAAATACTTGTGTTGGGACAATATCCTTTAATCAAAACCCCATAAACTATCCCTGCAATCACCTTGTTAAAAGATACATTTCTAATTTTTTATGTGTGCTTTTTAACTGTGGTAGAATACATATAATATAGCTAATAAAATATTACCATATATGTCTAATAGTTATCTATCAAAATTTGAAATGTATTTGTTTTTATAAAATGTTAACACATAGTAGTTATAATGGAATCTCAATCCAGACAAGAACGGTTAGACATTTAAAGTTGTATGATTACAGAAAATACAAAATAGTCATAATCTCCAATTTATATATACATAATAGGTGAAAATAAGTGCAATAAAATGTGATCACTAAAATGCTTTGAAATGCATCATATATTACCTTATGATAAAATTTTGTGAGGGAAATGGGAGAAAAACACAATGTCAGGAAAAGAAGTAACCATATCAAATTTATGCGCAAAAGAGCTTAGTCTTATATTTAACTGTTGATGGTGGTGGATATCAAGTTATTATGGTACTTTCATTGCATGGAATAATTTAAAAAGGTAGTGCAACAATTTTACCTTAAAGTGTCAATATTTATTATATACCAGAAATTATGTAGTTTGCAATCTGTTAGATTATGGTGAAAAAAATTTGGATATCACTCTAAAAATGGGCACAGGTGTCCACAGTTTTAAAGAACTCTTCCAGTGCATAACTAAGCCAAATTTTTGAAGATAGTATTCACCCTTTTCCTGCCCACATAGGATTTACATGTTTATACCAATCCAAAACTTTGTCTCCTTGTGTCCTCTTTTCATCAGTCTGTATCCGCGTGGTTTTCAGCATCAGTGTCTCACAGAGGGTTGTCCTAGCTTCCAAGTTAGGCTTGGTTATATCCACCTCCTCATGTTGCTGTGTTGTGGCTTGGTGTCCTAGACTGCCATGTTTGATGTCTGTATAGTTGTTCCCTGGAATTCAGCCGGAGTGGTAGATTGTTTATGAGGGGTGATCAAAATATATGATGAATGTTTCAAATTCAAAAAATTAAAAAAGACATTGCCATTAATCTTTTTTTCCCCATTCACTTCAAACACACTTATCTCATCACTCTTGCCACTTTTTGAAGCAGTTCTGGAAGTTCTCTTCCATGTCCATGAAGTATGATTGAAAAAGTATAGCTAATGCTGATGCTGAGAGCCATCCAATGGAAACATGGGCTGGTAAAAACTTTACGATATGTCCTCTTCCATCCTATTCACTCAGTCTGGTGCCATGTGACTCCTGGCTCTTCCCAAAGTCAAAATATCCATGAAAGGTCAACATTTTGAATCCACTCAGGATGTCAAGGCAACCATGACAGTGTAACTAAAGATACTCAGGAAAGGATTTCTAGTGCTGCTTCAGAAAGTGGCGGGAACAACGGGATAAATATGTTTGAAGGAAGGAGCAGTATTTTGAGGGGATTAACAGAATGTTTTTTTTCATGTATCTTTTACTGTATTAAATTTTTAAAACTTTAAACATTCACCATATTTTTGATCATCTCTCCTACAACCAATTGTGAAAGCATTCCACTATGATTCTGAAATAAAGTCAGATGAAGAACTAATTTTTCCTGATCCTTGGCATCTTACCTTCTTCAGCACTGGAGACTGACCTGAGATGGCCTCCTTTTTACTCCAAGCTATTGCACATTGCTTTCTATAGGAGCTCTCGTGGAGGTACCAGGGCTGTCTCCTAGGCTCTGCAAAAAGGCTAGTTCAGGGAGGGAGAAGCAGCAATGGGATAGAGAGAAAAGCAGCTACCATCATGTTTTCAGGTACTTATCCTTGTTCCACAGGTAAGACGGTGGTGCCAGCGTTAGCAACTGTAGCTAATTCCTACAGAAGCTTTCTCCGGGATCACACAGGCAGAGCCCGACTCAAGCAGTAACACCCAGGAGTGTAACAGGAATCTGTGGTGATACTGAAAACACAGCCTTCAGCAGGAAGTGTAGGTTAGTTAAAATATCGTAACACCTCATAAAAATGCTTACCGCCCTGCCACTTCTCACTCTTCTTATGTCATAACAATGATACAGTCAATGGATTAAAAAACTGGAACAAAAAGAGTAGCAGGTGCCTAGCTGTATTTTGCTGCGTGAATCTGTAATTTGTTTGGTTTTGTTGCTTTGGTTTTTGCCCTGGCCTAATTCGTTTAAGACTCTGCCACTTCTTATCAGTACAGAGACTTAGGAACTTGAATAATTTGATTGCTAAAAAGAATCTGTTACAGTTAAAAAGCATGTAACACGCCTGGCACCCTGGGAAACTAAGGCAGGAGGACCACAAAGTCATGCATAGCCTGGGCAAGTTGCTGAATTAATGTGATTCTGTCTCAAAACAAACAAACAAACAAACAAACCAAGACTCAACAAATAAAAAATAACATAATATTAGAAAGTAACTTATTTGTATAATGCAGCCATCTGAGAAGTGAAGTGATTTTTGATAAACAACTCAACAGTTTACAGACACCACACAAGTGAATTTAACCATAGCCCAGAGCTTGAGGAAATTAAAACTATGAGTGTGTAGGAAAATACGTCACTGAGCTGATGCCCAGTTTTTCATCTCACACATCTCTTTAGTAGTATAGGTTGCCTGTAATGGTATCAGGCATATAGTAACTTCATGGAAACAAAGCCTTGATCAGTTATGGGCACTAACTAGTCTATCTCTTAACTACAAGAAGTGCTTCTTTCTTGGGCTCATGTTAGATTTGAGTTCATGTCACTGCCCATAAGTAAGTTAAAGACTTTGGGCAAGTTAGTTAACTTTTCTGATTCTGTTGTATCATTTAATAGTGAGAAGTATGAAATGTACCTTGTGAACTATTGAGTGCCCCGGATCAAACTGAGAAGTCATGAGGTTGGTTCTGTGCCCTCATGAAGATTTTGTTGCAACAAGAGAGAGAATAAATGAACAGATGTGAATATATCGCTGACAGAGAATGATAGTCTGTGAATAAAACTGAAAACTGTCAAGGGAATAGGCAGTGATGGAGATTTTATTTTAGACAAATGAGTAAGGAAAGGCCTTTTGGTAAGGTGGCATTGAACAGAGAGGCATGAAGGAAGTAAGGAGGTAGACCATGTAGACTCTGGGCAAGAATATCTTGGATAAAGAGAAGAGCACACGCAAGTATCCTGAGGCAGGCATGTGCATTTTTGTATGAGAACAAGCAGGGAGGTCATGCTTAAAGGTAACGAGACAGGCAAAAGTGGGGCAGAGGAAGCCATAGAGGCAGTCAATTCATGGAGGACTTGGTAGGCCATGGAAAAAAATTGGGATTGTATTCTAAATTCAGGGGAACCAGTGGAGAAATTTGAGTAGGGGGATCTCACATAATCTGACTTAACGATCCTTTATGCAATCAAATTATCAGCCAGAAATCACCTCCTTGCAGATTGCCAGCTGATCTGCAGAGCCAGCCCAGTTGGCAGATTCCATTTCAAACATAAAGGGAGCAGTAGTTGGTAGGATAGACTGTAACCAAGAGAGACTTGCGTTTGAATCTTGATTCTACTTCTTTAGGCTGTATAACTTGGGGCAAAATATTTATGTTTCATATAGTTCTCTTTCCTCATCCTGTAAACGGTGGAATAGTACCATCTAGACACAGGATGTTTTTCAGGCGAGAGTGAGATCAGAGTCTGGAAGTGCTGGTGCACTGGTTGGCAAGCACATCTGTGCTTAGTGCTCTGTGGACGGCGGCCACTGCTCTTCTCGTCAGGGAGAAGTCCGGTCCCTCCCTTCCCTGCCACATCCTACCTTCTGCCACCTGCCATGAGAGAAGCTGTCTTGTGGGAACTGTGGTGGGGAGAGAGCCTCTATAGGGACCAAAGAAGTCAAGGAAGTGATCATAGCGCAAGCCAAGCAATCCTGATGGCGGCCTTCAGGATTCTCTGTGATTTATCCCCCCAGTGAGACAATGATAATGAGATTGTGTTTCAATCCTAAGTCTAGTGCTGTGTACACAGCAGGCCCTGGATAAATATTTGTTGAGGATGAAAATCCTTTCAAGAGATTACTGTCTCTATTGAAAGATACTGTATTATAACTTCCCATTAATTTGGATCCTTTTAATTTATACAAATCTGGACCTGATCTTTGTACTTTGCATGAAATGAAGAGTTGGAAACAAGTAACTTATTTAAGAATTTATTAAAAAAATAGATTATGACCTAATTTAGCCCTATCTGGACATTGTTAATTAATTGGCCTCATTTAATTTTACTTATTATTCATATGTCTCTTTGTTTAAAATGCTATTTGTACAGCAATTACAAGTCATGAAATAATTATTTCCAGAATATTTCATTTCTCATTTATTGTGGTAAGATATTCTAGCCTTTTAAGATTATAAATGTGATAGATTTAATTACAAGACTGAGTTACAGAAGTTGGGTTCCCAAATAGTCAGTCCTTAGGCCTGTGGCTAAGGAGCTGAGATAGTACCTTATGCAGTGGGCTGGGATTGGAAGAGCTTTCCAAGACTTAGATGAACAATTGCAGGATGATATGCAGCAAAAAGGAGTTGATATTTAAAGAGCGGATCCACAGTACATTCTGAAGTTCGCTATCATCTGTCCCCTGGACTCCCATCACACCAACTATTCTAGTGGATAATTCTAGTCCCTTCTCTACAACCACCCGGGACCCTCTGACGCAGGCTGGGAGGTCAGAAGCCTTTGGTTCCACTGGATAAGGTAAAGTGGTGGTGGCCTGGGAGATAGATTTGCACAGAAAGATGGCTGAGACAGGCCTTTTCAAAGATCTATGAGCATGCGTTAAAGATTGACTGCCACAGAGCTCACGAACTTGATCCAGTTCTGACTCATGCATCTGTGCCAGCTTTGACCTCTTGCCCAGGAGAGGGCAGTAACATGCTAACATTTAAGCTTTGCCAGAGTCCTTAACAGAGGCACTGCACCAGCCAGCAGGGAATTAGTCACAGCAGGGCCTCATTTTCATTGTCACCTGATTAGGGCATGATCTCATGTTTAGCTGTTTTCAATGGTTGGCTACCGTGATCTGCACACATGTAGATGAGAAATGATGCTTTTTGTCTATTCGCAGGTTAATAACAGGCTGAAATCTGCCATGGTACTCTTCTGTCTGGTGCTGTGAATGCTGCATACCTGGGTGACTGCATCCAAGTGGGTCAAGCTTAAGGGTGGATTATGCCAGTTTATTTCAGCTACAAAGGTGGCTGTCCTATCCTTGACTTTCCCAGACTAGCAAACCATGCTCCCAGCATTTACACCCTCCTCCCTCCTACGGAGCTTTATGTGTTTGACTTAGAAACAAAAGGTCATGCCCAATTTCATGCCATAGAGGGGATTCAGATGAGCACTTCATTGTGTTACTTGTCCCTTTGTGCACCATCGTAGCAGGAAATGTTGGCATCTGGGCCAGCCTCACCATGCGTGTGACTGGGATGTCAGCTTGTTTTTTGGAGAACTTCTTAGCCGTGGCCCCAATGGTTGTGAAGTTACATACTAGTTGTAGATATTTGTATCTTTTGACGAGGCCAAATGTACCAACTTAGTATAGCACCAAAGTACTAAAAATAAGGGAGGCATTGAAATATTTGATAATCCTCAGTATCTAGCAATATTCTTTCGATCATTTTTGGTAATTGGCTCCATTTTATCCAAAAGCCACAGAGAGCGCAAATTCTCTGCCTACCCGCCTAGCTTCTGCCCTCTGCCCACTGTGATGAGTGACCGCTCCCCTCGCCAGTGCTGCCCACAGAGCAGCACCAGCATGAATACAATGGTTAAGGAAAGAAAATCTGAGGAATAAAGGGAAACTGAGAAAGAAGGTGGACAAGCTGGGTGGGAGAGGCCAGGAGGCAGATGAGGGGCGAAGAGTTAGGGCAGAGGGCTTAAGGTGACTTGGACCCTGGATGACTCTGCAAGGTGCACAGGAGTCACTTAACCCTCATGCTGGTGTTGGAAGGGGTGTGGAGGTATGCATGGTTGTGAAGTGTGTGTGTGTGTGTGTGTGTGTGTGTGTATGGAGAGAGAAGGGGGAAAAGGAGAGAGAGAGAGAGAGAGAGAGAGAGAGAGAGAGAGAGAGAGAACCTTAGAGACAGAAGAGACAGGAGGTGAGAATGAATACAGAACAGGAGCACTTACCCTTTGAACATGGGATCATTTAGCAAAGCAGTTCTAGGATTTTAGTAAAATGTAAATATCATCTCTGCTCCTTTTCCCTACCTAACCAGACCACAACCTTTATTTTCCATTGTTGAGTGTTCAATGGTTTCCAGCCATAGGGCTCCTTGGGCCTCTCCTGGGAGCTGACTTCACACTCTGTTGGTTTCTTGATACTCAGCCTACACTTCCCCTTGCTCCATTTCACCCCATTGTCTCTTTTTAAACCCCCTGTGCCACCATTATAAATCAGTCTCTTCTCCCACTTCATCATTTTGGTAATTTTGAACCCTCTATCACTCTGTCTCTCTGTCTCTGTTTGTCTCTCTTTCTCTGTCTATCTCTCTCTGTCTGGCAAAGAATGAATTAAAAGGCAAATGGGAAGGTAAGGGAAAAATGAGTGGAATGCCTTCTGGCCATGCCTCATGGGATTCTTTAAAGGTGAGGGGCTTCCTTCTGTTCATCAGTAAATCTTAAAGCCATCTGAGGTGACTCTTGTAGCATCGCTGTCCCAGCAGTGGGTCCAAGGACATCAGGGACCTGAGGTGACACATCTGAAAGGTGAGCCTGCTGGACCACACTTACGTTTTGGTTTCATTTGTACTGGTGAAACTGCACATGGCTCAGGGACTGGTAAATTTAGTAACAGAATATGTAGATTTCTGCACAGATTTGTGAACACGCAATGAAAATCTGAATGGTCCTTGTGCCTGGACCCTTGGGGTTTCTGGCCACTCTAGTTGCCTCCAAGTTCCTGCCTTGAGGCTGCACCAGAAAAAGGTTCAGTCAACCTTTTCTATTTTCGTATTCTGCATACTCCATGTGGTGTGGGAATGTTTCTTGGATTAAGAATGCATTTGGTGGTTTTGAAATTCCCTGGATCTAATAGAATTTTAGAAACCAGATTCTTGGATAATTAAACCCCATTGAAGATTAATAAAGTTGACAAATGACAACAATAATAATATTGGATGGTAACTTGAAGGCTACATTCAGAGTAGACAGGGTAGGAACTGTTAAATTCTTTCAAGATGGGCTTTTAAAAAATCCATTTATCATAATTATCATATATTAACTGAACAATATAATGGATTTCCTTTTGACATTTTCGCACAAGCAAACAATGTATTTCAAGGAATAACATACTTTGATCGTATCATTGTCTCTATTACCCGTCCCTTTCCCCTAGTCCTCTTCCCGTTCCCTAGTCTGGAAACCCTCTCTATTACCCCTATTACCTCCTCAAATTTTACATCATCTTTTCCCTCCCCATGGATCCCACATATGAGAGCAAGTGTGGTACTTGTGTTTCTGAGCCTGGTTCTTAATTTATTTGAGTCCTTGAGTTTTTGCGTCTCTCTTTTGTAATGAATTGGTTATTTTTGATGTTGATGGCAAAAAAGAAGAAACACTTAATTGCCCATATTTAAGAAATTAAACTTTATTGAAATAAAATGCACATCAAAGATCATATATTTTAAGTGTACAGCTCAATGGCTTTTGACAAATATGTGCAACTATGTAACAACCACTCATAGCCTAGGGCCTAGGACATTTCCATCTCTTCAGAAAATTCCCCTGTGGTCCTGTACAGTGACTTTTACCCTCTGACTCCCTACTCTGGGCAACTATTAGTCTAATATTTATCCATACAGATTAATTTAGATTGTTCTTGAATTCATATAAATGGAATTATGCCATATAATCTTTCAGATCTAGCTCTTTTTTTTGTGAGATTTGTCCACATTATAGCACACATCAGAGTTTCTTTTTATAGGATATTGCATTTATGAAATACCATGATTCGTGTATCTGTTCACCTGCCTGTGGCAACATGAGTTGTTTCCAGTTTGGAGTTATTCTGAATGCATTTGTGAAGAACATTGATCTCCAAATATTCATGTGGGCATATATCTGGGAGAACAATTACTGGATTATATAGTCATATGGTACAACTTTTCCATTCTTTCACTTTCAACCCATCTATACCTTTATATCTGAAATGCTTCCTTAGGTCTTCTTTTAGTTTGCATGACAATCTGCTCTTTAATTGCAAGATTAATACGTTTAATGTAATTGTTGATATGGTTGTGTTTACTTGGATTTGATTTGCCTTTTCTGCCTTTTTTTTTGTTGTTGTTGTTGTTGCTTCTTTCCTTCTTACAGATTAATAAAATTTTGTTGAGTATTTAATTTCTTCTGTGGACTATTTATCTGTAACTCTGCTCATCATTTTTTAAGTGTTACTTTAGGGCTAAGAAAGTGCATTCTTAATTATGGTAGTCTATTTGGGGTCAGTATTGTATCTCTTTATACCTCATGTATGAGGTTGCATTCTTTCTTTTTCCTGGTTCCCAGTCCATGAGTTCCCAATTCCCACTGCCTGTTTCCTAACTTTCCTCTACTGAGAGCAACCACCTTGTTGCACTATAATTCCATGTAATTGTCTATTTTGGCCTTTGCATGATATTGTTCTATCTTTTACTTCTGTGTATGCTATAAATTTCTTATTCTGTAATCATCTTTGCTTTAACAAAGTGTTGTTCTTCGTAAATGATAAGAAGAATGACTGTGATCTTTTATGATTACTCATTTATTTTTCAATGTTTGTGCTTTTCAGTTGCTGTAGAAATGAGTTTTCATCTGGTATTATTTTCTATCAGGCTGAAGGCCATTCTTAACTAACATTTTAGTTATTGTAAAATGTGTTTATTTTACTTTTACTCTTAAAGGATTTTGTTTCTTAATAGAATTCTGGGTTGATAGCTTTGGTCCCTTTTTCTTCTAGCATCTTGGAGATACTGTTCCATTGTCTTTTGGCCTGCAGTCATTTTAGCTTTGTTTCCCTGTATTTTTTTGCTGGCTGATTTTATAAATGTTTTGTTAGTGAGGTCTTTAGAATTTTATGATGTAAATAGATGTAATTTCTCTTATATAAATACTTCTTGGCATTTGCTAAGCTTCTTGCTCCTGTGGTATTCATTGTATTTGAGAAGTTTTGAGCTGTTTTTTTTATGGTTTTTGTTTTGTTTTTTGGTCTGCTTCACTTGTACTTTTTTTCCTCTTTTGGAATTTAATTTATATGTATGTGAAGTGATTTGATACTGTGACCAATATCAATACGCAGCTTTTGAATTTTTCTTCAGGCCTCTTCCCCCTTTATTTCTCTGCTGTACTTTAACTCTAGATCTTTTTATTGCAGTTTGGAAATTCTCTGTAGGCATGGAGCCCGGTTAAAAAAATGAAAGAGTATGTCAATATTTTTATTTTTTTTACCAACTCTGTCATCTCCAGTTTGCTATTAAGCTCCATATAGTGATTTTTCTTTAATTATCTCACATTTTTGTTCTAGAACTTTTATTTGCAGCTTTTTTGTAATATGTTTTTCTACTGAGATTTTCTCTCTGTTCTCACATTAAGACCGTACTTTCCATTAATTAATTGGATGTATTTTCCTTTACTTCTTTTAACATATTTATGGCTACTATCAGGTACTTCAAAGTTTTTATATGCTAAGTCAGAACTTGGGTCTTATTTGCCACTTTTGTGTGTGTGTGTGCATGATTTTTTTTCAGTTGAATGCTGGTATATTTGTAATAATATTCTGTAGAGACTCTGGAGCCTGTTGTTTTCCTTGGGAAAGTGTTAGTTCTTGATTTATGTTACAGTTTAAATACTGAATGATTAACTTGAATTTGTGCAGGCTCAGTTTTGTGCTTTGTTAATGTTTGTAGAAAACCCATGGCACAAGCCACTCTACCTCAGTCTCTAAGTTCTGTCTGTTATGGCTATTTTTGGAGTCTGAATTTAGTCCTTATTAGAGTGAGACTACCATGGGATTTTTTTTTTTAATTTAAAAGAGAATAAAACAAAAGGGGGCAGTACAGAGCAGATCAGAACAGGACAACATAGGCAACACAGTACTTTACATTAAGTCAACTGGACATCAACAGAATCTAACACCATATCTCTTACTCTGCTATAGTTGAGCATAGTTTCAATTACAATAATATCAAACATAACACAATAGTATAAAGCCATGCATATAGTGAAAGAATTACAGGGCTTTCTGAAC